>JAVSCE010005029.1:0-32044 GCA_032199065.1 Smutsia gigantea | reverse complement strand
GAGCATTTTTGTACCTGAAGAAGGCACTGTGTGCCTTAGCTGTCACCCTCCCCCCGTGAGTCTGCGTCCACCTCCCCTGAGGCCTCTAGATCCTGGTGGCCCAACGTCCATTTCAGGGGTTTGCCTGTTCTGGATGTTTCATTGAAGTGGACCCACTGGCCTCCTGTGTCTTACCCCCCTCACTCGGCATGGTGCTTTTGGCACCTGGTGTGTTGGGGTGGGGTCTTGCTCTGCCCCGTCATGACTAAGTGCAGTTCTGCCCACAGGACACGTTGTAGTGGGTCATACGGTCCCCAGTTGGTGGATATTTGGGCAGTTCCCCCTCTGGCTGTTGAGAGTGGCAGGGCTGTGAGCGTTCTTGGATGGGTCTGTGCCTCCCAGGCACATCCCTAGGAGGAGAACTCCTGTCTAACCTTCCGAGGCACTGCGGACCGTGTCCCATGGTGTCTACGCCACCCTGCCAGCCTGTGGACCGTGTCCCATGGTGTCTGCGTCGCCCCGCCAGCCTGTGGACCGTGTCCCATGGTGTCTGCGCCGCCCGGCCAGTCTGCTGGGATTGTGCTTCCTCCAAGTCCTCGCAGAACTCATTATTATCTTTGCTTTCACCCTCCTTGGATTCAGATTTCTAAGTACTTATTCTCTGCAACGCCCAAGAGGCAGGGAGGAGGCCAGACCCAGAGCCTGGCCTGCAGCGCCACTGGGCCAGCCTGTTCATTCCAGCTTTGCCTGGGAAAGCCTGGTGCGGGAAGCTGTGGAGAGTCCCTTCAGTGAGGTCCAGATCCCCCCAGCCCCCAGAGCAGGCCTGCTGTCCTGGGTGCAGGGGGGTGGGGGCGGCTGGGGGTGCAAGGGGGGGCTGGCAGGGGGGCCCGGCCGGGCTGGGCCTTTGCACAGTACCTCTGTGCACCCCCAGACCCTTTGTGCCGAATCAAAACCACCTGTGTCCCAGCTCTCTTTAGGGGGGCATCAGTGCCTCTGACCTGAGATCTCCATACACTCTCTTTGTGGGGATTTGGTTTGTTTGCCCGAGTCTGCGGCTCTAGATGGGGACCCACCCATTCCCACAGTGGGAGGATGAAATGAGACCATGTTCCAGAGCCCAGCATGGTTATGCGCTGCTTCCTCTGCGTCAGGAAACCGTGTGTGCACCCTGTGTGCCTCCTTTCAGCCCTCACAAATACCGTGTCAGGCCTGCCTTTGATGTGGTTTGGAATTTGAAGTCCACATGGCAGAGGTCTGTTTGCAGGCCACGTGTGCTGCCCTGTCCCCCTGCCCGAGGTCCTGGGACCCGGCAGGCCGCATGTCAGTGCCCATCAGCCTGCTCAGCATGGCGCCTTCTGCCCATCCTCGTCCTTGTCCGCGGTGTTTCCTGTTTTCATCTCTTGAGAGTTGCTGTGGGAGGCTTTAGATTACTAGGGGTAGGCACTTCTTAAGTTTGAAGTATCGGACAGCCCTAGAGGGCGCCACTGCCTCTCCGTCTGGGGGACTCAGAGAAGCTGGGTTCTGGGGGATGTGCTGGGAATGGTTCCCCACTGGAGCTTGAGGCCTGTGTGCCAGTACCATGCATGCGTCAGCACTTGGCCTGCTGCCCTTTGGGAGTGAGAGAGCAGGGCAGGAGGGGCCTGTGCTGCCCCCTGGGGTCCGTCCCTGGTGGGTGATGGGCCAGGCTTTCGGGGAGGGACCTCTGCTGGGGTGGTTCCGTGACAATGGTGGTTTTGATTCGGAAGTTACTGAAATCAGCCCCGGACTGCCTCCTGGTGGCTTGCCCTTATAGAGCCCACTCTGCCCAGGGCAAGAGATACCTGGGGGGAACGGCAGGGCTCGCTGGGGGCTGCAGCCTGACAGCTCCTTCAGTGGTGCCTGTCCCGGTGGCTGCCCTTCTGGGCGGGTGAGCAGCGAGGTCCCTGTTGGAAGGTGGGCTCAGTTCAGGAATGTGGTCTGGTAGGTGGAGGGTCGGCACAGGGCTGGGGGGGCCAGTCAGAAAAGCAGTGGAGAGTCTCAGCCCCCGTCCTTGTCCCTGCCCTCCGTGCCGCATGCGTGAGTGTTGTCACCTGGGGAGAGGCAGCAGGGAGGTGCTGTGCGTCCAAGGTGAGCGCATGGGCACTTTCCAGGTCTGCCTTCTGTTGCTGCTTCAGTTGCTCGGGGCTCTGGAGACCCTTGCTCCCCTGCTCCCCAGAGGTGGGCATGAGGACGTGGGCCAGAGGCTTGAGGCCCGGTTCCTACCTGGCCAGGCTCTGGGGTACCTTGTGGCGGCTTCCTCCTCCGCATTGAGGACAGACCCAGGGTTGGCCTTTCACTCCCCTCCTCTCTGAGGAGTGCAGGCAGGGGAGTCTGGGGCCATGGCCCCCTCCCCAGGGCCTCTTTTGGGGCAGTAGATGATACTTCAGTGTGTGTTTGAACCTGAGAGGTGTTCACACATTGAACTCTTAAGTAGAGGCAGATGGCTGAGCGGGACTGCTCCCCGATGGCCTTGAGGTTACGGGGGAGCTTGGACAATCATAACGCATCCTGACACAGGTACTGCTGAGAAGCCATTGGGGTTTCTGACCTTGACTCACAAGTGAGGATAGAGCGCAGTTCATTCAGTTACATCTGAAATGTGGAGACGGCACAAGGGCTGCTGGCTTTCTTCGAGGAGGAGAGCGTCAATCCAGAAGCGTAGCTGCCTGATGACTTACCTAACTCCGGAGTGGGAGGATTTGGGTAGCCTGTGCTTGTTAGGTGCGGCAGGCTGCACTGCACACCGGGCCTCTGTTTTGGGAGAACGTTTCAGGACTTCTGCGATCTCCAGCTCTGCTTGTGGTCTCTGCCACCGCTTGGCCCCTGGTGGTGAGAGCTGAGGGTATGTGTGTGTTCTCTACAGTTTCAAATTCGAATCACAAATTTGGTTTGGGAGATGGACCGGCACTGGCACAGAAGGTTCACATGGACCTGTGCACGTGCAGGCAGCTGGCCTTGGTGGAGGGAGCTCAGCAGACTGCAAGGCTGGGGTGGCCCTGTCTTTGGAGGCCACACAGTCGGGAGGTGTGGGACCTGAGATGCTGTGGGAGCAGCTGGTGCCCTGGCTTGGCTCAGAATCACAGTCGTCTGGAGTAGATCAGGGAGTGCTGTGCCCACCAGGACTACTGCTGGCTCTCGCGCAGAGGGGATTTCTGCACGATGTGCCCATCTGTCAGGTAGGCACGCCCGTGGGCTCAGGCTCAGGGAAGGCCTTGGGTGTGCATTTATCTTGTAAGAACAAGTGAACCCCACCTGCAGGAGTGTGGCCATGGGGTTGACCTGTTGCTCATCTTGACCCACTAGTGGGTCCTCGGGACCTCAGCCCTGTTGTCCTTCTGGTCCTCTGCTCTGACAAGGGCCCCAGGCCTCACTTCCATGTGGTTATGGATGTGGCCCGTCCTCGTGTGAGGGTGGCTCCCTGGCCCCTGCTCTGTTTGAATCACTTGGCACTGTGGAGTTTTTGCTAAATCTGTGTCCCTCATCTGTCTGCACCCTGCCCTGGTCCCTCAGCCCCACGGGCCTGCCTGGCTCATCCCATGAGTACAGGAGCTGGTGTCTGAGACTGCATCCTGGAGGTTGGGGCTGTTGCCCCTTGACAGAGTGCCCCTGGGCTTGGGATTCAAGGCTCGCTGGCTTGGGCTCAGACCACCCTCTTTTTCTGCCCCACCTCCCCGGGCCTCTGAACAAACAGTAGTTACTCTAGAACGGGAGGGGGTTGAATGCAGAAGGCAGTGCTCTGTGTGAGGTCACACTCCCAGGTCTGTGAGGACACATAGCGACAGGAAAGGGCGGATGCTGGAGTGGCTCTGCCTTTGATCACATGGGACCGTGGGCATGTGACTTCACCTCTTTAGCCTGTCTGTGCATCAGGAAGGTAGGAATGACACGTGGCACCATGGCTGCGGCAGGTGCAGGAGGCAACGGATGCCCTGGCAGGTGTTAGGCATGGGCTGGGGCTGTCGGTGTCCCCAGGCACCTTCCTTGCAGGGTCTCTGTCCCCTTCCTGCAGCCCGAGGCCTCCCTGGGGTGGCACCTTGTCCTTACCTGTGTCCAGGTTGGTTGATCAGCTGCCCCCCCGAGTGTGGGCTCATGTGCTGGCTGATGGGACAGCGTTGCCATGCAGCCTGGCGCTGCTGCCAGTTGGCACACCCGCTGTGCCTGCTGTTCCCCTGCCTGGGGCCTGGGGTGCGGGGTGCATGGCACCAGCCCCTTGGCCACCGTCTGCTCGCCTTGACCCTAGCCTCATCCTCTGTTGCCTGGACAAGATGCGCTGTTCCGTCTTTGAGCTGCCCAAGCCTCTCTTTCCCTCGCACAGGCCGCAGGGCTTCACTCTCCCTCCTGGGCACGGCTCCTTTCTCCCTGACTTAATCACAAGCTTTGTGCTTCCAGCACGGTCTCACCTTTCATGTCACTTCCATCGCGTTTCATCCAGTTCAGGTGCACTGGCTTCTGGGCAGCAGCTTTGGGGTGGGATTTGGGGTTCTGCTCGGATGGGTGCAGGGCAGAACGGCCCCAGGGAGTCAGGGCTGTTACCCTACTGGGTTCCTGGGCTGTGACTGTTCAGGGCCACAGATGCCCCCCATCAGAGGGTGGGGGGCCAGAGTCCCTTCAAGTTCTCGGGAAAGGTGATCACCTGGAATTGCGTGTCAGAGCTGCCGCCCATGGTGGGGGCAGGTCTGCAGGCTGCTAGGCTCCTGTTGAGGGTGGCAGGACCACACAGCTCAGGGGGTCCAGGAAGTGCCTGCAGCTGTGCAGCCATGCCTGTTGCACACACGCGGCTCCTGGCCCTCTAGTCCTCTGCCCCAGGAGGCTACTTTGTCTCAGGAATCCTGTGGAGGACCTGTACTCTGTGGTCCTGGGTCAGCTTCTGCTGCCTGTGTGGTTTTCCCCAGCAGGAGGTGCTGCAGTGCGTCCACTCACCAGATGGCAGGTGTGGGCTGTTTCTAGTTTGGGCTGCCGTGAGTGATCGTGTGCATCTGTGTGGACCTGGTGCTCATGGCTCTTGGGTCCAGGGCTGCTCATGTGGTCAATGAACGTTTGTTTTTTCTGGGACCTGCCCAACTGCTCTCCTGGGTAGCTGCACATGTCACATCTCTGCAGGAGCTCAGGGCCCAGCTTGCAGCTTTTGGGTGCAGTGGAGTCTCACGGTTGTCCTTTGCACTTTCTGGCCTTTGCTTTTAAATAATAGGCATCTCACCAAGACAGACAGTCTGTCATACTGATAATGGATTTTGCAAACTCTTGACTGTATCCACAGGGGTGGCTGCTTGGGGCTGGCACACTTGCCCTCTCTCTCACAGCGGCCCACGGGATGCCAGCTCCTCCCGCAGGGGAGAGGCCCCTTTGCCTGGGCTGGAGCATTGTGCTTTCGGGCATGGCTGTGCGGCGGGGCAGGAGCAAGGACACTGGTGCCGAGGCCACCCTGGCTCCTGCTGCTCCACCTCTCCCCCTGCAGCCCGGTGTGGACAGAGGGCCTGTGCATCTCTGCAGGGCCCGTGTGACCGTTGAGTCTCATGCGCTGGAGTGCGAGGACCAGCCTGGCGGTATTAGTCTTGAGTAGGTTAGCAGTGTGCGGGCTTCCCGGAAGGGACACTGGTGCCGCAGCTCCCCCCCCGCCCCCCGCTGACTGAGGGCACAGAGTGCCTCTCACAGGGGAATTCTCTACTCCAGGCCTCTAGGGGATGGCGGCTGGGAGGGGCCTGTCTTCGCCCCCTCCCGTTTGCCTTTCCTGTGCCACCGCTGCCACTGTCCACACTGCCCCCGCCCAGGCACACACCTGTGGGGCTGTCATTTCACGGTGCACTCACCTGGCCAGGAAAGACTGTTGGGTGCAGCAGCTCCATGAGCTGGCAGCTGTGTCCTGTGTGAGAACACCTGGCCATGGACAGGAGGTTCAGGCCTCAGGGCTAGTGGGTCTGTCACCCTCCTGATAGGCACGTGGCTGTCCTGGTCTGGGCTCCTGGTGCAGGATGTCCAGGGAGGACAATGCCATCACACAGCGCGTATGGGTGTCAGGTGCCCCGTCTCTGGTCACTTCGTGTTAGAGGAGCCAGAGGAGGTGCTGGCCTGGCCGCTCTCTCTCCACATTGCGTTTGGCGTTGCGGGGATTGTTTGCCAGACCTGCTGGATCTCTTTGCCTGTCTCGCTGGCCCCTGTGGCATTGGCTTTCGGGAGGTCTTTGGGTGTGTGCCCTCCTTGCTTGGGCCTGGCCAAGCCAGGTCAGGGTGGGCCATGTGCTCAGGGTCCTTTGGGTCAGTGCTTTGTTAGCCACGCTGCTCAGGAGTCTCTGGGTACTGCTTGGGGCCCACAAAGCAGATGGGGGCAGGTGGGAATCTGTGGGCACATATGGGGGGCAGCTGTCCGATCCCCGCGTGGACCTGGCTCTGAGCACCCTGCCTCACCCACCTAGGCTCTTGGTGACCATCAATGGATACCTGCAGGCTTTGTAAGATGTCGGGATGGAGAGATGAGTCAGGGCAGCTCTAGCTCGTGGGAGCCTGCGCGTGTGGGTCAAGCACTGGGTTAATGGCCTTTGGACCATGGTGAGGCCTTCTCCTGCAGAGTCCTGGGAGCCATTACACTGAGAGGCAGAGACAGACCTGAGGAGTGGACAGACCCCATCCTCATTTGCCCGAGATGCCCTCTGGATGCCCTTGGAGTCCTGTGGTGACTCGAGGCCCCAGGCGTTACTGGGGTGCATCCGTGGGCACTTGTGCTGTCAGCTCAGCCCGAGGGCAGAGCACATTCTGTGCTTGCTCCGTTGTAATTTGGGGTGCCTGGCATGACTTTCAGATGCGTTCGTACTGTGTCCAGGTAGCAAACACATGTGAGAGGACGCACGCTTTGCTTTTATTTTCTCCTTCATCACTGCAACGGTTTTCAGATCTGTTGCAACTTCCTGTTTTTGCCATAAGGCTATGTGGCAGGTAGTCATACTGTGTGTCCAGGTGGAGGCGGAAGACTGGGCTGCGTGGAAAGGCCTGTGGTCATCAGTGCTGCCGGCAGAACATGGGCGAGTGGTGAGACCTGACCTACGGGACTAGCAGCAGCGCCTCGTGGCCAGTTCCCAGTCACCGGGCCGGGGGCTCATCTGTCTCTGAAGCCCCAGAGCTCTGTTCTCCCAGCGTGGCTGAGGGAGTCCCTGGGGCAGGAGGCCCAGGCCTGGTGGCCTTGTGGTTCTACTGTGCTGTCCAGGGGCAGCCTTAGCCCTGCCTGCAGTTGTGTGGGTGACCAAGAGCTTATTTTTAGGGACCAGTAGCATGGTCCTGGTGGCTTGGCTTCCCGTTCACTTGAATTTAGTGAGTGCCTCCCTGGAGCCAGGTCCCCTTCCACGAGGGAGCCCCCAGGCTTGGGGGGCATTCTCGGGATTGGCGGGGAGAGCAGCCAAGTGCTGGGAGCAGCTCGTGGGCCCCTGTGGGGAAGTACGTGGTGGGAGGCACCCCATTTCCCACGCCCCCCCCATCAGTCCTAGTGTAAGATGGGAGTGGTCTGCGGGGCACAGCCTGGAGAGCTGGTGAGCTCAGGGGCTGGGAATGGGCAGGGGACTCAGGCCGAGGCCAGGAGAGGTGAGGAGGCAGGAGGGGCCAGGAGGGGGCCTCCTGGGAGACCAGGAGGAGCAGATGAAGAGGGGCTGCGGAGGGTATGGGTGGGGGCCCAGAGCCAGCAGGCCAGCTGGTGGTCCGACTGGATGTTGTCTGAGGCGCCTCTCACATCCTCAGGACTTCGCCCTCTGAGGCAGGGGCTGCAGCTCACCTGGTCTGACAGGGTCCAGGCGCAGCCCACCTTCAGGGCAGGGGGCCGTGCCGGGTGGCCTGGCTCACGGCTCAGGCTCTGGTGTCCAGGCCTCCCTGGCTGGCAGGTGCAACAGGAGATGGACGCAAGGCTGGCATTGGACACCCAGAGGTGCTCTGGGCCTAGAGTCCACAGACAGCCCTCTGGGGCCACTATGGGGTAGGGGCAGCTGTGTGGCTGGTGAGGGTGTGAGAGGCAGAAGCAGGCACTGCAGGCCATGTGTGGTGAGGCGCAGGGTAGCACTGCCTTGGCCCCACTGTTGTTGCCCCCAGGGCGAGGGCCTTGAGTTGGGCTCAGTCCCCACCCACATTTCTTCAACTGCTGATGAGTCGGTCTGGAAGGGGAAGGAGGGGGGCTCCCAGCAGCCCAGGGAAACAGGCAGGAGCAGACTGTGCCCTGTAGGCGTGCTGCGGGGGCCTGGGCAGGGAGTGGGCCTGGCCCAGGGCCCTTGGGGATGGTCCGGAGGAGCCAAGGATGACAGAGGGGAGAGTGCAGGAGTGCAGACGTGCCTGCTTCGGTTTTCTCCGCGTAACAACTCTGCTTGGGGAGAAGATCAGGAGCTTATCCTAGTTTCTAGGAGAAAATTGGTGTCTGTGAACTTGATCATCTCAGTAATTTCAGTTCTCTATAATGAAAAAGTCACATGGGGCACCCCAGAACAGCCTCCCGAAATGCCTCATGCTCTGCAGGCCTTTTGAGTGCTGCCGGCATAGCGGACCACAGGATGATTTCAGTGGCTGGGGCAGTTGGTACTGTGGGGGTGGGATCTGTACTGCGGACTGAGAATAAAGTTTCTAACATTTTGTGAGAGAAGAGATGCACAGTTTCCTGCTGAAATTTTGCTAGACTCCAGCAGCCTGTTGCTGTTGATGGAGAAAGTCCAGCTCCCAGGTTGGGTGGGGCTGACCTGGGGTCTGTGTGTGCTCTTGGGCCAGTGGGGCTGTCAGGCCTGGGCAGGTGTGCTGGGTCTGTTTCTTCCCAGCGGGGAGCAACGCTCCCCACCCAGAGAGCTGCCCCAGCATCACGGCGTCCAGGGGTGCAGTGTGTGGAGCCAGGAGCGGTACCCCGGGAAGACAGTCCGACCCAGTCCCCTGTGTCAGTGTCACTGCATGCAGAGGTCCTAGTGGGCAGCGTGCTCACCCCAGCACCTTGAGGCCCACTTGGCAGTCCGAGGGCTGTGGAATCTGAGCCACTGGAGGAGCTGCCAAGCGCCCTTGGGGAGCCTCGGTGGGCAGTGGCAGTGCCCTGCCTCTTGCTGTCACAGCCCCGAGCCCAAACGCACCATCTCTGGCTCCTGGGCGGGACCCCTGGGCACTGCATCAGGGCTTGCTCAGGGCTTCTGTGAGCTGCTGCAGCGTCCCCAGAGGGGGGACTGTACACCTGCATGCTGTGTGCACCCCAGCCTGTGCCCCCCTCCTGCAGCACACGTGTGTCACCGCAGACATGCAGCTGCTCCCGCCGCACCCACCTCCATGACTTTGGACATCGTCAGACTTTGACACACAGCCACTTGTGGGTGAAGCATGGTATCTGTCATGGTTTCATTTGTGTTTCACTGGTTACTTGTAGCGTCATGTTTGAGACATTTCTTGAGTTTTCTAGGATTTTTCCTTTAGAATTATGCAGCCCTTGTGGTCTCGTGCCTAGATTATTGACAGAGCTCTCTTGATAAGGGCTCATCAGGGGCTCGGAGCATAGCTTCTTCCGTTGGTTGCTGGCGCGAGGTCGTCAGGGCCCTGTGGCTGCTCAGGGTGGCGTTCATCCACAAGCCTGACCAGCCTGTTCGCGTGGGTGCCTCGTTTTCTTGCACGCTCTCACACCCTTAGGAGGGGTCTAAGGTCTGGTCTGTGCTTCCCGCCTGGAAGCACTTGAATTTCCATGTGATCCTTTCTCCTGGGTCCCGGGCGTGTCACTGTGTCCCTTGACTCGTGCCCCTTGGGCCTCCCATGTCCCCTGTGCCCCCATGTACCCCCATGTTCCCCCTTGCTCCCGTGCCCCCCATGCTCCGCTCTGCTCCTCTTTGTACCCTCATGTCCTCCCCCGTGCTACCCATGCACCTCTGTGCTCCCTGTGTACCCCAATGTTCCCTCAGGCCCCTCATGCTCCTTTGTGCCCCCTCATTTACCCCCTTGCTCCACTCTGCCCTCCCCATGCCCCAGTGCCCCCGCGCTCTCCCTCGCACCCTCTGCTTCCCCTTGCTCTGCCGTGCTCTGCATGGGCTGAGGACCCGCTCATGGGTTGCCTGTTCCTGTGTCTTATCAGGTGGACAGGTGAATGTACTGGAGCCAGGCTGACTTTGGGATGGGCAGTCGCCTCCAGCCCCACCGTGGGGAGGAGCTGGCCCATTCTGGACTGTAGGGCCTGCAGCCTCCTGTCGGCTCGCCACTGGCTGGGCCTTTCTGCTCTGGGCAGAAATCTGAGCAAAACAGCACCTGTTATTTTCCCAGTCACCTGCCTGTTCAGTGTAGGGCCAGCCGTTTCCCTCTGCTGGCCTCTTTTCCGAGCTGGCAGGATGCAGGTTGGGGTGGGGCATGAGGCCACTCTGGTGGATCCCACCACTCTTCAGTTCAGAGGTGAGAGTGAGTTTGGTGGCAGGTGGGTGAGGGTATCTGGCTGTCTGACACGGATGGGTGTGTGCAGGGTCACAGCCTAAAGTGGGCTTTCGCTGTGGGTCTCTGCCCCTCCTGGTCCCTCAGGGCCAGGCTTGTGGGGCCTGGGGCTGGGGCGTCCGGGGCACAGGCCGTCCATGCACCTCTTCTCTCCACCATTCTTCGGGAGTTCCAGTGTCTGCTTTGCTGGTGAGCCTGGTGCTGTCTCTTCATGGCTACCTCTCCCGTTGCAAGGCAGCAGGCACTTGCCCAGGAGGAGCTAAAGCTTAGTTGTGAGCTGGTGGGGCCTGTTAGAGGGTCATAAAAGCAGCCTGGCCAGGGTTGGGAGGCTCCGTGTGCTCACCCCTGTGGCATGCATGCCAGGCGGCGCGTTTCTGCTGCGGCCCCATGGTCGCAATGGTCTCCCTGACCCCTCAGGGTTGGCGCTCCCCCGTCCTGGCCATCGGAGCACCTGCCTCCAGAGGCGGATGCCCTTGCCACTCCTGTGCCTCAGATGCCCCAGTCCATCTCAGGGTGGTGCTCCACTGTCCGCTCTGTCCTCCCCAGTGGCTCTGGTGAGGCACGGGGGTGCCGTGGTGTGGAGAGAACAGTGGCAGCCCTGGTGCTGGGATAATACCTGAGGTACCTGTTTTCTTCCCTTTGCAGCTAGGGAGGGGACTACAGGGGAGCGGAATCTGACTGTGCTGCGTGTCACACGGCACCCTGCGGGTGCTATGCTGGCTGAGCATCTGGACCTCCTCTGCCAGGGCTGTGCTGAGTCAGAGTGGGCTGGCTTTTCCAAGCAGCCTCTGGAGCCAGAGGCTGCCTCGCGGTGCTCTCCCAGGGCTGCCCTGTGCAGGCAGACCTTTGGGGCACATGCTGGCTCCTGTGTGGGAGCAGGCTCCCTCCCAGGCGCCTGGCTAGGGTTCTGCCTGCACCCCACATCCAGGAGGCACCCGCCTGTGGACATGTGGACCTGTAGGAGTAATGGTCACTGCAGCCTCCCTGATGTGAGCTCTCTGTGTGCTGCATCCGTGCCCACTGGCCCCTTCCCACCCAGGACTCCCCACCAGGACCTGCCGCCAGCACCCTGGTGCCATTGCGAGTGCCCTTCCTTCCAGCTGGTGCTCTGAGCTGGCCTCTCACCGTCTCGTGGTCTTCTGACCACAAACTGATGAAGCTACCAAGCTGGGGGATAAGTCCCTTCTGGCCTCAGAGGAAGGCCCTCTCCCCACCCATGGGCAGTGCGTTCTCTCCTTTGTACCCTAGGCCAATGATGTCACTGTGGCTCTTTCCTGAATCTTCTTTAGGACCAGACTTTCTCTCACACACCTCCTCACTGACTGCAGCCACTTGGTGTAAAAACACCACACCGGGGAATTAGGCATTCTACTTGCAAGTCTGCGTTGGCTTGTTTATTGATGTTATTTAAAAATTGAGACAAAATGCAGATAGCATGAGGTTCACCCTTTTAGTGTGTACAGTTCAGGGGTTTAGTGTGTTCAAGGTCGTGCAGGCATCACTGCCCAATTCCAGAACATTCCATCACCCCTAAAACAGTTCCCATTAGCAGTCACTCCCCATTCCTTCCCTCAACCAGACCCTAGCAACCACTGATGTACTTTCTGCCTCTCCGGATTCCCTATTCCAGATGCTTCACCTAAGCAGGACCCAGCAGCATGTGTCCTTTTGTTCCTGGCTGGCTGCTGCTCAGTGTGTGTTCAGGGCCGCCATGTGCGTCACGACTTCATCCCAGGACTGGGTGGCACTGTGTCATGTGGACAGACCACCTTCTGTTTGTTGGTCGGTTGGTGGTCATTTGGATCATGAATACTGCCGTTAGGAGTATTTGTGTACAAGTTTTTGTATGAATGTGTATTTTAATTCCCTTGGGCATATACCTAGTGTGGAGTTGCTGGGTCATAAGATAGCTTGACCTTTTGACAACCTGCCAGGCTGTTTTCCTAGGTGATGCATTCCCTCAGGGCGTGAGGGCCCTGACTTCTCCACACCCCAAATCAGTGCTGTTGTGGGTCTGTTTGATTCTAGCCGTCCTGGGGGTGTGAGGAGGCTCTGATCTGCATCCCCTGATGGCTAATGATGTGGCGTGTTTTTATGTGCTTATTGGGTATTTGTGTATCTACTTTGGGGAAGTGTTTATTCATATCCTCTGCCCATATAAAAAATTTTTTTTAATTATTGAATTTTCAAAAATGTGTTCTGGATACTAGATTCTTATAAGATGTGTGACTTGCAAATATTTTTTTTCCATTCTGTGTTTCACACTCTTGGTGTCCTTTGAAGCACGAACATTTTTCGTTTTGATAAAGTCCAACTTACTGTTTTTCTCTTTTTTTCTTGTGCTTCAAATGTTGTAGCTAAGAAACCATTGCCCAGTCTAAGGTCACAGAGATTCATCACAGTCTTTTTCCTGAGACTTGTAGTTCTGGCCTCTCTATGCTCAGCCTTTACACTCCCTGAGTCAGCCTTTACGCGCCCTGAGTCAGCCTTTACGCTCCCTGAGTCAGCCTTTACGCGCCCTGAGTCAGCCTTTACGCGCCCTGAGTCAGCCTTTACGCGCCCTGAGTCAGCCTTTACGCGCCCTGAGTCAGCCTTTACGCGCCCTGAGTCAGCCTTTACGCGCCCTGAGTCAGCCTTTACGCGTGGTGTGAGGCGGAAGTCCCGCCTCGCCCTTCTGCAGGGGGCGCCCCGCTGCCCCGGCCCCTCTTGTTGGAGAGCTGTGCTTCCCTGCCAAATGGTCTTGGCACCCTTTGGAAAACTAATTGACCATAAATATATAGATTTATTTCAGGTCTTTCAGTTCTGTCCTTTCATCTGTATGTCTGTCCTTGTGCTGGGTCCACAGTCTTGGTGACTGTAGCTTTGTACTGTTTCGAAGTCAGGATGTGTGAGGCTCTGACTTTGTTGTCCTTTTTCAGGATTGTTGTGGCTGTTCTGAATCTCTCCATTTCCACATGAATTCTGGGATGTTTGTTTTCACAGAGGAGCTGGCTGGAATTCTGGCAGGGACTGTGCTGACTGGCTGTTTGAGGCGCTTCAGTGTCGCATCTTCCAGTCGTGGGTGCAGGATGCTCTCCGTTGACTTCGGTCCTCTGCTGTTTCTTTCAGTCGTGTTTTCTCGTTTTCAGTATAGGTCTTGCACTTCTTTCGTTTGTTACTAATCTTTTTACTTGTTATTGGTCTATTTAGATTTTCTGTTTCTTTTGAGTTAGATGTGGTAGTTTGTACATTTCTAGGAGTTCATCTTTAATTGATGTTAGGCAGTCTGTTGCACACAGTTGTTTATATATAGTAACCCTAGTGACCCCATAGAACCTTTTTTTTTTTCTCCAAGGGTGTAGTAATGCTGCCTCTTTAAGTCCCAGTCTTAGTAATTTGCAGCTTCCACTGTTGACTGAACTGGCTAGAGGTTCTCCTGCTCTGTCCAGAGGTTCTCCTGCTCTGTCCATCTCAGAGCGCTACTTGTGGTTTCACTGGCTTTCTCTGTTGTTTTTCTCTTCTTTGTATTGGCTGTGTTTAGGAATAAATCACACAGAAGCCTTTCTTGAAAATCATGCTGCTGTAACTCCTGGTGAGAGAGCTTCATTCTCTGCTTTCTGCCTTGTCTGTCCTTGTTTTGGGGGATGCTAAACCATCCTCCTGTGGGTTCCTGAGCAGAGCTGTGGTCTGCAGGCCTACGCGGCTGCTCCTCTCCGCTGGTGGTGCAGTGGTGTGTGGCCCTGGTGTTGGGTCTGTCCTGCACTACCAGGCTTGGGGCAGTTTTCTTCTGCACTGGGCGAGGGGCCCGTTCTGCAGATCTGCTGACTTCTTTTGCTGCTCAAATAAATACAAGGCAGGTACAAGTCAGCCTCTGGCCAGATGCTCCTCTGGATGCCCTGGCGTTTCTGAGTACTATGCGGGCAGCTCCGAGAGCCTCAGGGATGTGGCCGCCAGCAACCAGAGCCCGTGGTAGTGCCACAGGTTTCACATACTCATGTGGGCTCTCTTCTCTGACTGCTTGCATCTGACAGTCCTTGAATAGTCTTCAGAGGTGGAACTGGGAAGAAATGGCCTTTAAAACCTCTCCACTTAGCATCTCTTTGCTGTAGGCCATGTCTGTTTTGCAGGTGCTTCCAGTTGGCCCAGGGAAGCCACAACTTGGATTCTCTGCACAGTGCCAGCTGGGGCTTACTGTCTGACTCCACAAGATGATCCAGTGGTCCATCCTGGTCCTTAGGGAGTGCGGACACTTCCTTCCTTCAGGGCAGTTTGCCTAAAGCTCCTTAGAACCAGAGGTGGCTGCGAGCCCTGGTATCCCACCCCTGTGCATCTGCACGTGTCCCCCACTGCCCTGGTGCGCCGCCTTTCTGGTCTGCTTCCCCGGCAGGTCTGTGGGCTGGGGACTGACTTGAACTCAGTGAAAAGTGGGGCCTCTTGCGGGAAGCACGGACCCCGCAGTGCCCTACTCCTTTCTTCCCGTGAGGCTGTGGTGACCCCCAGTGGCTGGGAGCCCCAGAAGGGCAAGGTTATCTTTTGCAGCATGTAATACCTTTTGGGGGTGGCCTGAGACAGCCCCATCTCTGAGTAGAAGGCTGTGACTGACACTACATGGCTGCCACACTTCCGGGGCTCGCTTCAGTGGAGGGCTGGTCCCTGCAGGGGGCGGGCGCACAGCCACATGCTCACATGTTGAGGTTTCAGAGGGGCACATCTTGGCACGCACGGCAGGACAAGCATCTCCATCCAGGACTTGAAGTCCTTACTGTTCCACAGGAACTTTCTCCTCGCCCTAAGGCTGTTGAGTTCTGGCCTGTGCACATAGGCCCTGCCTTGGAGGGCCTGCACTGTGGTGCGGGGTGCGCCCAGGGAGTGGTAGTCCTTTTCGAACCAGGGCTTATTTAACACGGGAGAGCTGAGGGTGAGTCTTGCCCTTGGAAAGGGAAAGGTTTGGTGACAGGATTTTATAGCTGTCTTTTTCCTGTTTTCTAGCTACAAGTAAACAGAACTCCTCTTGTGCATGTTCATTCAGAAAAGGAAGTTTTAACAACAGGTGGCTCCTAGGAAGGGCCAGGAGTCAAGCTTGGTGAGCCCAGGGAAGCTGTGACTGGGAGTGTGCCTGCCCCTCAGGGCCTTGGTGCTGCTGTCCAGCAGAGGACCTGCGTGGCGTCCCGGCAGCCAGTGTCCCTCTGCCTGCCCCCTCTTGCGGACAGACATCTGGATGGCTCCCTGTCACTGGCACCAGGGCTGGCTGTGCAGGTGGGTCAGGGCTGGGGCCCAGGGGCTCCAAAGTGATGTGGGCCTTGCTGCCTCGAGGTGCATGCTGGGGGCACCAAGTACTGTCACCAGGGGTCAGTCTGCACCCTGCCACCCTGCCCAGGCTTCCGAGGGCCCCAGTTTGGATTCTGCTTACATGAATGACAACTCTTCAGCCTGAAGTGTTCTTTTCCAGCAGCTTGTCATTAACAGTGTCCTTCACGGACATTTCCATCGAAGATGTTACAAAGGAACAAGCCCGTGGCCGCTCGCCCTGCGGCCCATTGGGTATGTGCCTCTGCTGGGCAGCTGCAGCTGCTCATGGTCTCTTCAACCACCCGAGTCGCCTGGAGTTGGTTTGCCACGGCACGCGGTATGTTTATATGTTCCTTGAGACTTAAAATTGGCGTTTGCCAGAATGCTTCCAGCTGCAAGGAGACCAAATGAGTGTGTCTGGAGCGTCTGTGTGAGTTCAGCATGTGTCGATAGGCGTTTTGATGTAAACTGCTTTGTGGTCGTGGCTCTCCAGTGTGCACTGATTCAAGAGCTTTGGGGGTGTAGGACTTGGTTTCTGTGCATGCCGTTTCACTGTGACAAAGGACACAGAGTGGGTGTTCGCTTAGAGGGGGCCTCGCCTCTGGGGGACCTGGGGCCTGGGGGCAGTGCTGGCCTTCTGTTCGGGGTCCCGTTCTGAGCCCTGTCCCGGGAAGGAGCACGTCTGGGGCCTTGAGGGGTCATTGATTCTGGGCTAGATGCGGGGTGCGGTCTGTCGTGGGCAGCACCGCCCTGGTCTTTTTGCTCAGGCCATTGACCTGAGGATGGAAGGTCCTGGCTCTGGGCTGCAGGAGTGGGCTCTTCGCGGTTGTCTGACCAGTGTCTGCAGAGTGTTGGGCTCCAGGAGGAAGGGTGGAGCTCCTGGTACGCCTGTTCCTTCTCTGTGTCTAGGCTTGTCCCAGAAGCCACCCCAGCCTTGGCGCCCCACTCAGCTCCCTGCCCCATGCCATGTCTTGTGTACCTCCCTGTGTGCACACCAGCAGACCTTTCCCTGTGGCCCTGCCTGACTCTTCCCCCCCTGTCCCCAGCAAGGCACCCTGGGGTAGTCTGACCAGCTCAGAGGCTACAGAAGTCTCACTCTGCTCCTTGGGGATCATGTGCCCACCCTGGAACTGGTCGGGGGTATAGTGGAGGGTGCATGTGCACTGGCTGGCCTGGCCAGTCCACTGTCCTCCCTTCAGGCAGAGGCAGTGATGCCCACTGCAGAGGAGGGTACAGGGCACAGTGTCCCAAGGAAAGGGCTCTCCACGCGGCCATCCTGGCTGCCAGTGTGCCATCTCGTCCACGGCATGCTGCTGTTGCTGACCCTGGGCCTTTCTTTCTGCGCTCCACCCAGCTGTAAGGCACAGCCTATGGACTAGACCTGAGGGTCTGTGGCCCTGGTATCTAACTGTTTGGGAGAGCCAGCTGGGGCCCCCAGAGGTCTGACTGGAGAGGCCGCTGTGGAGATCTTGAAGTCGGGCACGTTGTCTTGTGTGCAAAGCCAGAGGATGTGCATGTGGCATTGGGACGAGCAGTCAGGTGGGCGGACCTGTGCTTCATGCAGGCGCTCAGGTCCCCCGTGGCTAGACGCACAGTCTGGGGAGACGCAGGGATCTGGAGCGCCTCCAGGCTGGGGAGGGCAGCTGGGCTGGCCCAGGTGCCTTGGCGCTGGCTTCTCCGCTGACATCACCGGGTCAGTTGGCTAGTTTTCCTGCTGCAGGAATCCTGGAGTCGCTGCCGGCTGGCTTGTCTGGCTGCGCCCCTTCTCCTAGAGGACATATTGGGTGTCCTGAGTTCAGCCTACCAAGCAGGTCACCCCCATGGGAGCCCTTCTGACCCTGGACAGTGCACAGCCCCCTACTTACCAGCCCTGGGCCCCTCTGCCTCCTGAGTGCAGCTCTTCCTCCGCCGCCTGTCTCCTGTCCTTAGGCCCTTCTGCAGGGGGTGCAGGGGCTCCTGCCAGGCTGTCCCGCCCTGACCCACCACTCCTGACCTGCACACATCCACGATGCCTGCCTGTAGGAGCTGGCTGACCTCCCACCCCAAAGCCAGCTCACGACCAGCACTGCAGTGCGTGCAGGCTGAGTGGCATCCCTGCATGGGCATCGTAGTGCCTTCGTCTGCTGGGACCATGGGCTACCTGTCCCTGGCGCTCGCTGAGACGTGGCCATGTCCTCAGGCCCTTCTCCTGTGGAATGGCGTGCTCTGTGATAGAATGAAGCAGAACCTGCCAGGACGTTTTCAAAGCAGTCGCTGGCAGATCAACATGCCATGTCATGTGGCGCTGGCTGTGCTGGTCGGGCACCTTGCGGTGGGATCACTGTGGGCCCACCTCGAATGCTCAGCCGGGGACTCAAAAAGCACAAGACTGGTTCCAGAGTTGCAGAGGCATGAGAGCTGCCATGGGAGGGCCTGGGGGGAGTCCCCACCCAAGGTAGAGGCCGCAGAGTGGAGGGCAGGGTGCAAGGATGGATGGAGCGCGTGGGGCTGCATGTTTACTTTGAATGGGAGGTGGTCAGGAGGAGGTGGACTGGGCGGCCTGCCCCTCGTGCTGACGGCTCCTGTGCCCACCTGGGCATGGGGAAGGGGCTTCTGGAAGGCTCACTCCTGACCTTTGGGCCCTGTGGGGTGCCCGTGTTCAGTCATCTTGTGCCTCCTGGCCCGGCCCCTGGGGCAGCCAGTTCTCCAAGGAGCCTGGTGTTAGAAACAGGGTCTGGGCACTGGTGTGCATGTTTCCAGAGATGTCGTGGCCACTGCCTTCTCAGGGAGGTCCCAGAAGGCACACTGGGTTTCCTGGGTCTTGTCCCCTCTGTCCATTGATCCTCTGATTTCACTATTTCAGCAATAGTTACTTAAAATACATTATTTTATTTTCTCTAAATACACACTTTATCGAGGAAATATTTAACATGAGTTATGCCTTTACTTGTTTTGAATCATCATATGGTAAGTTGGTGCTCATTTACAACATCTGGAAAAAAGTTAAGTTTTGGCTGAAATCTTGGTGTCCCTCTGGGGCCATCGTCTGGTGCCCTATCCAGCTATAGTTCCTGTGTGTGCACATTTGCACAAGCGCTGATAGTAAAGTTTGTTCTAATGTTTCAGAAGCTGTTCCCAGCAGCTCTGTGAGATCAGCACAAGTATTAAACTCTTCTTTAATAAAGCTTGGAGCTTTCCATTTCACAAAAATTGTTAAGAATTTTTGTAGAACAGTTGAAGCTTAGTTAATAAGGATGGAGATTTTACTGCCAAAAAAATGTAAGTTCACTACATATATTTTCAAAAAGGGAGGCAATGAATATAGATTGCATACTATGTTCTTATTTGTATTCTGTTTTTGAAATTCTTTGGAATATTAGGTATCTGAAAACACTTGATTAATTCTAACCACACAGTGGGTAGAGTAAATCTGATACATCTTTTTCTTTTGGATTCTTACTGATTCTCGCTGGTTAAAAACAATTTGTTTTATTTAAAATGTTCTATTATGTGAGGTTGATTCATCAGGAAGCCCTCAGCACGTCCTCATTGATGAGCACATTTGCTTGCAGGCCTGGACCCACCTGACCCAGCAGTTGTGGGACCCCTCTGGGCACGTGGTGTGAGCTCCAGCTCAGGGAACCCTGTGCGCAGGCAGGATGGGCTGCAGGGTCCCTTGGGGTGGAGGGAGGGTCTTCCTTTCAGCTTCTGTTTGTGGAGCCTTCCTGTCATCCTGCTCTTCTGTCTGGTGCCACGGGAGGGAAGAGGGGCTGAAACGGTGGCTCTGGTCGTCTCTCTGATCCCTGCCGACCTGGCGCTGCTGGGGAAGGGTTGGCTTGGTCCTCCCAAGGAACAGCTTTCACTGACTCTGCATTTTGGGCATTTGCTTTTAACACTCCATTATACATTCTTATGTTCCTAAGTACCAACTTCCTTTCATTTATTTTCCCAAGAATTCCAGCGCACCAACAATAAAACCAAGAGACCAAATAAGCCATTTGGAAGTGGCAGTAACTGCAGTTTGGGGACACCAGGTGGGCAGACCTTGGTGCACAGATTCATGGGGCAGACCCAGGTGGGCAGAACCTGGTGCACAGATCCGGATGGGCTGACCCGGTGGGCAGGCCCTGGTGCACAGACCCAGGGGGCCTGGAGACTGGCCATGAGTATATGTGAGCTGAGGGCGGCTCCCGCATGAGCCTGAAGTCTTCAGCAGAGAGGCTTGCCGACAGAAATATGCTCTTGGCGCAGTGGTGTGACCTCAGAAGAATATTCTGTTTTTCTCAGCTGGTGTGGGGTCACAGGTGACATGGGGGGGTTGGCTTACTTCCGGACTGAGGGTTTTTCCCTGAAGTTTCTCTTTGACAGAGAGAGATGTTCGTGTCCTGGAGGAAGCCGAGTTTCTAGGGTCGTCACAGAGAGGGCCAAAGGGTCGTGATCGAAGGACGGGATGGCGCAGGGCCTGCGGAACTGCTTCTCTCCGGAGCCCACAGGTTTGCAGGATGTTGCATCTCCTGGGCTCTTACCGGTGATTCTGGCTTTGATGAGGCATTTTAATGTTGCTTGCTCTTCTCGAGTTTGTGTGAATTGGCTCACGTATCACCTCTGGCTTTGCTGCTTCCATAACCAGGATGGAATTAAGGCATGGAATTCTCTCCGTGGAGAGAGCCGAGCTCCGTTGAACCCCCAGCCTGTCGCCTACTTTCCCCTTGGGCCATCTGCCCTTGGCTGTCCATTTGCAGTGGGTCCTGGAGTGCCTCCAAGCTCTGCTGAGGGTTGACATGTCGAGACCTCATCATAGTACCTTTTGGAAGAAATGCCAGCTGAGCATATTTCATATATGGCTGCTTTTTTCCTTTTTATTTAAGGGGTCCCTGAAGGGGTCTGTAGGGGTGGCTTCTGGGAAGTGCCACCAGAAGGTCTGGGGAGAATGCAGGGCCCCTGTTCCGGGGCTCAGGCGTGAGGCAGTGCGACGTGCTTAGAGTTCAGAAGCCTTACAGCTCAACAGAAATAGAGTGTAAAGTGTGACTGTGCTTTCAGGGCTCCTGGAAACGAAATGGTGTTCAGCCTACAGGATGACAGACGGTCTCCCTCGAGTATGTGTCCGGTAGTGGTTCTGTTCCCTGGAACCTTAAACCCCATTAAGCAGTTTTAATGGTAACCTTAGGGCCACGGAGATGAGGAGTAAGGGTCTGGCCGCGCTGGGGCCCAGGCACACAGCTGGCTGCTTGAATTCTTCAGCGTGTCGTGTGCACGCCTGCGTCCTTCCTGGCAGCCTGGCGTTTGCCAATCTCTGAGGCGTTGCCCACATTGCGTGCCTACCCGTGGCAGTCTGCTGACCTGTGGCCCTGGGAGAGGCCCGTGCACAGCCCAGGGGCTCGTGGTGGGCTGTGCCTGTCCCAGGCAGGACGCTGGGTGGCAAGTGGCATCCCTCCTATGAGCTCGCTCGGGTCCCCGTGGGTGGGTGGGCTGCACAGGCCAAGGTACCATAGGACCTGCGTGAAGGTTCGCCTGTGGGCATCGACAGCATCAGTCAAAATGTCGGTCACCAAGCAGTCTGACCACCTGCACAGCCATTTGGGGTCCAGAGGGAAGGGGGAGGGCCGGCATCGGTGCACCTCCCTGGAGGGCCCGGCCCTTGGTTGACTTGCCTCTGGGCTTTTCCTGGCAGAAATAGTTTGTTTGAAGTCTGTAGAGGGTTTACTTGGAGGAGGGGCCGGGGTGAACTTAAACTCGTCCTGGGCTCCTCCGCTGCTGGCCCTCAGTGCAGCCTCTGCAGCCTGGCCGGGTCGGGCTCCCTGTGGGCAGGGCTGCTGAAGGACTGCCTGACAGGTGGTGACAGTACGGCTGCTCTCCGCACTGCCCCCCGGTGCTTTCGGGGGAGACGGTTTCTCCCTGCTGCCAGCACAGCTCTCCCTGCCCCGCCCCGATGGCTCTCCTGGTTTCTGGCCTTCTGTGCAGATCCTTGGCCACATTGGCAGAGGCTGGGCTGCACGCGCAGCTATGCAGCAGGGTCAGGCTGCAGGGCAGAGGTGGGTGCCCATGGCCCTGTGCTGGTGAAATGGTTCTTTTCCAGGAGCAGAGTGGACGGAACCCCTGGCTTGGGGGTTCGGCTGTATTTGAGGGTGAAGGGTGGGTTCAGAGGAGGGGCTGTGTAAGTGCTGGACTGTGCCCTCAGGCTCTAGGACCCAGGCCCCTGGGAGTTGTGGGTCCAGCCCTGGGTGGAAAGGAGGAGAGAACCCTCGCTTTGGCTCCCAGGCAGGCGGTAGCTCTCCAGTGCCTCGGTGGCTGGAGAGGGTCTAGGCTGGGGTGTGGTCGTCCCTGCCCTCCACCCGGCCTGCACTCTGCCCTGCCACGATGCAGATGTTTACCAGTGTGCATGTTAGACTATCCTAGAACATCCTGGCGCACAAACCTGTACATGTTACTTTTAGCATCTAGTGCTGGACTTTTAAGTTAAGCAGGTGTCTCCCCTGTGCTGACTGGAGCACATGCTTTCTGAGAGTCTGGGCTCTGTTCTGAGACCAGAACTGCAGAAGGTGGCTGCTTCCTTTGTTGTGTGGCTGACTTACACATTTCAGAACAGTCCTCTGATTGTCCCAGAAACTAGCTTGGGTTACTCTAGTGAGTGTCCAAGATTAAAGTTATGTGAGGGACCTGAGGTCAGGAGGTGTCAGGCAGGTCATCTCTGGGTTTGACTCTGCATGTCGTACATTTATCTGGGGCTACAGAGTGCCTGGCCTGAGCCTCATGATGGATGTGACCGAGGGTGCCTGAGTTTCAGCAGGTAGAGTGCATGTGACTAAGGGGCCTCAGGAGCAGGTGACAAGAGACACCTCTGAGGAGGGGACCCAGGGAGGGGCTGTGGGGCCATGGAGGTATGACTGGCCGGGCAAGAATGAGCATGGCCAGAACCTGAGAGAGGCCAAGGCCAGGACGGGCACTTGGTGGCTGACCAGTGCGGGCATGTCTATCTCGGAGAAGGCCTGGTATCTGCAGGTGGGGTGGACACGGCGTCCTGAGCGTCTCTCCTGGTTCAGGGTGGCGCTGTCCGCCCTCCTCAGGCACTGCTCTCTCTCTGGCTCCAGTCAGCTTTGTTCCTGGGCAGCCACTGAACTGACTTGAGAGAGAAGCGTGGACTCCTGTCCCGAGCAGCCTAAGGGCCGCTCTTGGGGCCGTGCTCCAAAGAGCGGGTGGCAGGGTGGCCCTGACGTTGAGATATCTGTTATTTCAGTTGTGGGTAGATTTGCTAAATGTCAGCAGTTTGGCTTCACCAAAAGCTTGTTTTGAGATTAGGCCCAGTATTGAACTTGCATTGAAAGAAGAAAGCCAGGATTCTATGATTAAAATATTAGGGAAGGAGTTATTTAACCCTCAGGAGATTACTGTACCCCTGAAAAAATTGCCAGACTTTGATTTAGCCTCAATAAAAAAGATGAGGACCCTCACTGTTCTGTGTCTGTTTGAAATACTGTGGAGCATAACCCTGTACATGACTAGAATTGAGGGGCCCTGCCCGCGCCTCCCTCCCCAAAACATGGCCGTAGAGTGTATTTTATGTTCTGTGGTGTTTCTTGTAGGGCAAATGAAGCCTGATGAAATGCACGTCAGTGCTTCAGCAAGTGCTGGGTGACTGGCCACGTGCTCCTCATCCGCCGCAGGTCCCTGGAGGGGACACTGGAGTGGCATGAGGCCTCTGGCTGCAGGCCCTCTGTCTGGGGCCAAGTGGAGGCCCGGAGGAGGAGGATAGGGTGTGACCAGTACCTAGGAAGATGTGGGGGGTGGGGGGTGGAGAGCAGGGCGAGGCACGTCACCTGGGTGTGCAGGGCTGGGGGCGCTTTGGGGACCAGCGGGAAGGACCGGCATTAGGCTTGGCATTGGCAGCAGTGGGAATGTGTCTGGTTAGGGTGGCCTGGCCTTGGGGCCCGTAGGAGGGTCTCAGAGGCCTGCTAAGGAACTGGGACCTGCCTCCGGCCACAGTGTGTGTGAGGACACTCAGGGGGCTTCCCTGGCCGGCCTGTCATCTCCGTCCCCACGGTCCTTGTAGCCCTGTGCCTCGTGGCCCCGTGTTCCCTCCCATCACCATCCAGCCCTCATCCTGCCTCTGCGTGGTGGAGTGCTAATGTCCGTGAACACAGCAGCCACACACATTGCTCACACATTCAGTAGACACAGTTCTAAGTGCTTCACACCAGTTTGCTCTCTGTGGTAGAGTCACGGAACTCGGCTTTTTGAGTCGTGCCAGACTTGCACTGACCAGTCGCATGGCCCCTTTGCTTTATAGCCCAGAATGGACGATGACCTCTTGGTTGTGCTGCACATCCTTCCTCTTGTAGTTCTGTCTGAGAGTTTCTTTTCTCCCTTGCAGGGCTCCCCAAATATATATGAGTTCCTACCAGCTCGAGCACTGTCCAGCCTGGGCAGTGTCTGACCCCACACCCTCCAGGCCAGGTGACAGTGACCCCATGTCTTATAGGCACAGGTGGGATCAACCCTGGGTTCCTGCTTCGAGCCCCCCAGCCTGGGTTCAGGCTGTCCGCATGCCCGCCCCTCACCTCTCTTCTCTCGCTTCCATATTCTCAGGGTCTGTGCCTATAATACACCCCCATGGACACCACGTGCCAGGTCAGTCAGCACCTTCAGGTGAGAGTGGCTGAAATGGCCACTGAGAGAGGCTGGAGCCCCAGCAGGATCTGCTGGCTCGTGTAACTGTCCCCACACTGGGTTGGCGTGGGCCCCAGGCTGACTTGCCTCATGGCCACAGCCTTGGGAAGCTGAGGCATAGCCACCACATTACCTGTCGGGGGGAGGGGGTTGGTAGAGGCAGGGAGGCCGTGGCCCCCGAGTTCCACTGGCTGGATGGCATAGAGCTGCTCTTTGTGAGCAGCCCAGGGCTCAGGGCGATTGGCTAGCACCCAGGACCCACTCTGCCACGGGCCCAGGGTGACCTGCAGGCGTGCACATCTGTCCCAGAGCACAGCCAGAGGGTGCTCTCCATTCCTGCAGCAGGGCAGTGTTTGGGGGCTGGGGCCTGCCTCGGGCATCTTGTGTTTCCGGGGCCTCCTTTGCGGGGAGGGCCTGTGGTGTGTGGCACTGAAGCAGGCTGTCCTGCGGGGCCAGCTGCAGGCAGCAGCCCCTACTGCCCCCACCTCCCCTGCCTACAGGCCCCGCCTCTTTCTGGGCCTGAAGTTGATCATCTGCCTGGTGGGCCCCATGCCCCTCCAGTGCTCAGGCTGTGGAGGACGGGTGGCAGAGCTGCCCTGGTGTGGGTGGTGTGGGGTGGCAGCGAGGTGCCCCCCCCCAGGAATAGTCACTCGGATGGGCTGCAGGGCTGGGGCATATGGGCAGGCCAGATGCACTGGGGCCTGACATGTTTTCTGAGTGTGAATGTTGCAGGACACAGATTTGGGACAAGAGGGGGCCTGAGATGTGTTTAGGGGTGATGGCACTCTGCTCCCAGTCTATACCCCTCTTCCCCCCAGTCTACACCTTCTCCTCTTCCCTGTCTACACCATCTGCCCAGAGGTCCCAGGGGCTGCATCTAGTTGGTTTGAGAGGGGAATTCCATGACAACTTGCAGTGGATTCTGTTCCCGAAGAAAAGCAGAACCTGCTGTCTCTGGGAGCTGGTCATGCTTCATGGGGAGCTCCGTAGAAAGGGCCCCAGAGAGTGTCAACTTCAGTCTTTTTAAACTCTTTTCCAACATTTATTATAAAAATCCAATGTACAGTAAAATTGGAAGAATTTTCTTGTTACCACTTATTAGCCGCCGCCTTGATTCTGTCATTAATTTTGACTTGTCTCATCTCATACTTGTTTTTTTTTTAATTTTTCATCCACCAGCCCTGTTTTCTCCTGTGCATTTCAGACATTAGTGTATTTCCTCCTAAATACTTCAGTAGGAATATCATTAGCTACAGTTCGGTGTTGGTCTAGATTTCTCTTTAGATTCTTTAGATTTTGATACAAGATTTGCATACACTGAAATGTACAAATTTAAGTATACCTTTGCTGAGTTTTGACAAATGCCTGTGTTGAAATCAAACGTTGTCAGCACAAAGAACATGACCGTCTGCCAGAACGTTCCTTCCTCTGCAGTCAGCCCACCAGCCTTGGGCCAGGCTCTGGTTCCTCTGCAGGCAGGCCAGCTTGGCCTCTGCTGGGACCTCTGCCCCAGGGGCCTCCGTCCCGGCATATGCTTTTGAGATTGGCTCATGTTGTTGCCCATCGCTGTCTGTTCCTGTTCGTTACTGCTAGTATTCCCTGGCATGGCTTTCTGACTCGCATCACCGTTTGTGGAGCTATTTTCCCGCTGATGCACACCTGGGCCGTTACCTCGGTTTGGCTATTACGAGCAGAGACACTGAACGTTCTTGTGCAAATCTTGTGCATGGAAAGCCATGGACATGTTTTCCCTTCTATTTGGTAATGCCACCTGGGCGTGGGATTGGGGGTCATGGGGTGGAACTTTTTCTGAAGTGGTGATGGAGTTTATATCCCCCCAGCAGCGTCTGGGACCTCAGTGGCCCCCTTGGTCTGTGTCTGGTGTTCTGGTCTCTGTGATCTCAGCCTCCTGGTAGATGTGGAGCAGCATCTTTGTGTTTTCGGTGTGCGTCTCCCTGAGGGTGTTGAGGATCTTTTCCTTGGCTGTTTGTATCTTTTTTGTGTGTGAAGTATCTCTTCCTGTCACACCAGTTTTTACTAGGCTGTTTGTTTTTTTATTGCTGAGTTGCAGAGTCTCTTTGTACATCCCAGGCCCTGGTCCTTGTGAGGTACATTCTCTTCCCCGAGGAGTGGTTGCCTGCTCATTTTCTCAGTGGTGATTTCAGTAACCAGTCTTCAGCTAGGATCCTTTATGATTCCTACTCTCCATGCCCTAGAAATCTGCCTGTTGCTGAGCCCTGAAAACACTCTTTCCCCTTGGCAGCATGGGTTTTTTTGCTGTACTTTCTTTTTTTTTAAAATATAATTTATTTTGGTATCATTAATCTAGAATTACATGTGCAATATTATGGTTATTAAACTACCCCTTCATCAGGTCCCCCCCACCAACCCCATTACAGTCACTGTCGATCGGCATAGTGAGATGCTATAGAATCACTACTTGTCTTCTCTGAGTTGTACAGCCATCCCCATGCACCCGCAACATTACGTCTGCTAATCGTAATGCCCCTTTTCCCCTTTTATCCCTCCCTTCCCACCCATCTTCCCCAGTCCCTTTCCTTTTGGTAACTATTAGTCCGTTCTTGGGTTCTGTGAGTCTGCTGCTGTTTTGTTCCTTCAGTATTTTTTCTTTGTTCTTATTTATACTCCACATATGAGTGAAATCATTTGATACTTGTCTTTTTTGGCTTGGCTTATTTCACTGAGCATAACATCCTCTGTCTAGCTCCATCCATGTTGTTGCAAATGGTAGGATTTGTTTTCTTCTAATGGCTGAATAATATTCCATTGTGTATATGTACCACATCTTTATCCATTCATCTACTGATGGACACTTAGGTTGCTTCCATTTCTTGGCTATTGTAAATAGTGCTGCGATAAACATAGGGGTGCATCTGTCTTTTTCAAACTGGGCTGCTGCATTCTTAGGGTAAATTCCTAGGAGTGGAATTCCTGGGTCAAATGGTATTTCTATTTTGAGTTTTTTGAGGAACCTCCATACTGCTTTCCACAATGGTTGAACTAATTTGCAGTCCCACCAGCAGTGTAGGAGGGTTCCCTTTTCTCCACATCCTCGCCAACATTTGTTGTTGTGTTTTGGATGTTGGCCATCCTCACTGGTGTGAGGTGACATCTCATTGTGGTTTTAATCTGCATTTCTCTGATGATTAGCGATGTGGAGCATCTTTTCATGTGCCTGTTGGCCATCTGAATTTCCTCTTTGGAGAAGTGTCTATTCATGTCCTCTGCCCATTTCTTAATTGGATTATTTGCTTTTTGTTTGTTAAGGTGCGTGAGTTCTTTATATATTTTGAATGTCAACCCTTTATCAGATATGTTATTTATGAATATATTCTCCCATACTGTAGGATGTCTTCTTGTTCTACTGATGGTGTCCTTTGCTGTACAGAAGCTTTTCAGCTTGATATAGTCCCACTTGTTCATTTTTGCTTTTGTTTCCCCTGCCCGAGGAGATATGTTCATGAAGAAGTCACCCATGTTTATGTCCAAGAGATTTTTGCCTATGTTTTTTCTAAGAGTTTTATGGTTTCATGACTTACATTCAGGTCTTTGATCCACCTTGAGTTTACCTTTGTGTATGGGGCTAGACAGTAGTTCAGTTTCATTCTCTTACATGTAGCTGTCCAGTTTTTCCAACACCAGCTGCTGAAGAGGCTATCATCTCCCCATTGTATATCCAAGGCTCCTTTATCAAATATTAATTGACTGTATATGTTTGGGTTAATGTTTGGATTTTCTATTCTGTTCCACTGGTCTGTGGGTCTGTTTTTGTGCCAATACCAAACTGTCTTGATTACTGTGGCTTTGTAGTAGAGCTTGAAGTCAGGGAGCGTAATTCCCCCTGTTTTATTCCTCCTTCTCAGGATTGCTTTGGCTATTCGGGGTCTTTTGTGGTTCCATATGAATTTTAGAATTATTTGTTCCAGTTCATTGAAGAAAGCTGTTGGTAGTTTGATAGGGATTGCATTGAATCTGTAGATTGCTTTAGGTAGTATAGCCATTTTGACAATATTTATTCTTCCTAGCCAAGAGCATGGGATGCATTTCCATTTGTTAGTGTCCTCTTTCATTTCTCTTAGGAGTGTCTTGTAGTTTTCAGAGTACAGGTCTTTCACTTCCTTCGTTAGGTTTATTCCTAGGTATTTTATTCTTTTAGATGCAATTGTGAATGGAATTGTTTTTCTGATTTCTCTTTCTGTTAGTTCATCATTAGTGTATAGGAAAGCAACAGATTTCTGTGTGTTAATTTTGTATCCTGCAACTTTGCTGAATTCAGATATTAGTTCTAGTAGTTTTGGAATGGAGTCTTTAAGGTTTTTTATGTACAGTATCATGTCATCTGCAAATAGTGACAATTTGACTTCTTCTTTACCAATCTGGATGCCTTGTATGTCTTTGTTTTGTCTGATTGCGTGGCTAGGACCTCCACTACTATGTTGAATAACAGTGGAGAGAGTGGGCATCCCTGTCTTGTTCCCGATCTTAGATGAAAAGCTTTCAGTGTCTCGCCATTAAGTATGATGTTAGCTGTGGGTTTGTCATATATAGCCTTTATGATGTTGAGGTACTTGCCGTCTATACCCATTTGTTGAGAGTTTTAATCAGGAATGGATGCTGAATTTTGTCAAATGCTTTTTCAGCATCTATGGAGATGATCATGTGGTTTTTGTTCTTCTTTTTGTTGATGTGGTGGATGATGTTGATGGATTTTCGAATGTTGTACCATCCTTGCATCCCTGGGATGAATCCCACTTGATCATGGTGTATGATCCTCTTGATGGATTTTTGAATTCGGTTTGCTAATATTTTGTTGAGTATTTTTGCATCTACGTTCATCAGGGATATTGGTCTGTAATTTTCTTTTTTGGTGAGGTCTTTGCCCGGTTTTGGTATTAGAGTGATGCTGGCTTCATAGAATGAGTTTGGAAGTATTCCCTCCTCTTCTATTTTTTGGAAAACTTTAAGGAGAATGGGTGTTATTTCTTCTCTATATGTCTGGTAGAATTCAGAGGTGAATCCATCAGGCCCAGGGGTTTTGTTCTTGGGTAGTTTTTTGATTACCAATTCGATTTCATCACTGGTGATTGGTCTGTTTAGTTTTTCTGTTTTTTGCTTGGTCAGTCTTGGAAGGTTGTATTTTTCTAAGAAGTTGTCCATTTCTTCTATGTTTTCCAGCTTGTTAGCATATAGATTCTCATAATATTCTCTTATGATTCTTTGTATTTCTGTGGGGTCTGTAGTGATTTTTCCTTTCTCATTTCTGATTGTGTTTATGTGTGTAGATTCTCTTTTTCTCTTAATGAGTCTGGCTAGGGGTTTATCTATTTTGTTTATTTTTTCAAAGAACCAGCTCTTGGTTTATTGATTTTTTCTATTGTTTTATTCTTCTCAATTTTATTTATTTCTTCTCTAATCTTTATTATGTCCCTCCTTCTGGTGACTTTGGGCCTCATTTGTTCTTCTTTTTCCAATTTCAGTAATTGTGTCTTTAGACTATTCATTTGGCAATGTTCTTCCTTCTTTAAATAGGCCTGGATTGCAATATACTTTCCTCTTAGAACTGCCTTTGCTGTGTCCCACAGAAGTTGTGGCTTTGTGTTGTTGTTGTTGTTAGTCTCCATATATTCTTTGATTTCTGTTTTGATTTGGTCGTTAACCCATTGATTAATTAGGAGAATGTTGTTAAGTCTCCATGTATTTGTGACCCTTTTTGATTTCTTTCTAAAATTTATTTCTAGTTTTATACCTTTGTGATCTGAGAAGTTGGTTGGTAGGATTTCAATATTTTTGAATTTACTGAGTTTCTTTTTGTGGCCTAATATGTGGTCTATTCTGGAAAATGTTCAATGTGCACTTGAGAAGAATGTGTATCCTGTTGCTTTTGGGTGTAGAGTTCTGTAGATGTCTGTTAGGTTCATCTGTTCTAGTATGTTGTTCAGTGCCTCTGTGTCTTTACTTATTTTCTGTCTGGTTGATCTGTCCTTTGGAGTGAGTGGTGTGTTGAAGTCTCCTAAAATGAATGCATTGCTGTCTATTTCCTCCTTTAATTCTGTTAGTATTTTTTTCACATATGCTGGCGCTCCTGTGTTGGGTGCATGTATATTTATAATGGTTATATCTTCTTGTTGGACTGACCCGTTTATCATTATGTAATGTCCTTCTTTATCTCTTGCTACTTTCTTCGTTTTGAGGTCTATTTTGTCTGATACAAGTACTGCAACACCTGCTTTTTTCTCTTTGTTGTTTGCATGAAATATCTTTTTCCATCCCTTCACTTTTAGTCTGTGTATATCTTTGGGTTTGAGGTGAGTTTCTTGTAGGCAGCATATAGATGGGTCTTGCTTTTTTATCCATTCTGTTACTCTGTGTCTTTTGATTGGTGCATTCAGTCCATTTACATTTAGGGTGATTATTGATACATATGCACTTATTGCCATTGCTGGCTTTAGATTCGTGGTTACCAAAGGTTCAAGGGTTGCTTCTTTACTATCTAACAATCTAACTTAACTTTCTTGTTAAGTAATTGTAAACACAGTCTGATGTTTCTTTATTTCTCTCCCTTCTTATTCTTCCTCCTCCGTTCTTTATATACTAGGTGTTTTATTCTTTGCCTTTAGTTAGTATTTGGATGGTCTGCTTTCTTTGCTATGATTTATTTTCTCTGGTGACATCTTTTTAGCCTTAGGAGTGCTTCCCTCTAGAGCAGTCCATTTAAGATATCCTGTAGTGGTGGTTTATGAGAGGCAAACTCTCTCAACTTTCGTTTGTCTGGAAATTGTTTAATCCCTCAGTCATATTTAAATGATAATCGTGCTGGATACAATATTCTTGGTTCGAGGCCCTTCTGTTTCATAACGTTAAATATATCATGCCATTCTCTTCTGGCCTGTAGGTTTCTGTTGAGACGTCTGATGATAGTCTGATGGGTTTTCCTTTGTAGGTGATCTTTTTTCTCTCACTAGCTGCCTTTAATACCCTGTCTTTATCTTTGATCTTTGCCATCTTAATTATTATGTGTCTTGGTGTTGTCTTCCTTGGGTCCCTTGTGTTGGGAGATCTGTGGGCTTCGGTGGACTGCGAGACTATTTCCTTCCCCAATGGGGGGAAGTTTTCAGCAATTATTTCTTCAAAGATACTTTCTATCCCTTTTTCTCTCTTTTCTTCCTCTGGTACTCCTATAATGCGAATACTGTTCGTTTGGATTGGTCACACAGTTCTCTTAATATTTTTTCATTCCTAGAAATCCTTTTATCTCTCTCTGTTTCAGTTTCTCTGTATTCCTGTTCTCTGATTTCTATTCCATTAACAGTCTCTTGCATCTAATCCAGTTTGCTGTTAAGCCTGTCGATCGCTTGTCTGATTTCTGCATTGTCTTTCCTCACTTCCCTCACTTCCTCCCTCAGCTCTTGCACATTTCTCTGTAGGTCCGTCAGCATGGTTATGACTTTTATTCTGAATTCTTTTTCAGGAAGACTGTGCGTTTCCATCCCTTCAGACTCCCTCTCTGGGGTTGTCTGGTTGATTTTGGTCTGAACCATATTCCTCTGTCTTTTCATGGCTGTATAATTTGGTCACTGATAGTTGCCACGTATGTCAGCTGGGGTGTTTAAGACTTTAAAAAGAGAAGAAAAAAAAAAGAGAAAAAAAGAAAAAAAGAAAAAAAAGAAATAAAGAAAAAAAGAAAGAAAAGGAAAAACAAAAACAAAACAAAAAAC
>JAVSCE010005027.1:0-90947 GCA_032199065.1 Smutsia gigantea | reverse complement strand
GAGCATAATACCCTCTAGCTCCATCCATGTTGTAGCAAATGGTAGGATTTGTTTTCTTCTTATGGCTGAATAATATTCCATTGTGTATAGTACCACGTCTTCTTTATACATTCATCTACTGATGGACACTTAGGTTGCTTCCATTTCGTGGCTATTGTAAATAGTGCTGCAATAAACATAGGGGTGCCTCTGTCTTTTTCAAATTGGGCTGCTGCATTCTTAGGGTAAATTCCTAGGAGTCGGATTCCTGGGTCAAATGGTATTTCCATTTTGAGTTTTTTGAGGAACCTCCATACTGCTTTCCACAATGGTTGAACTAACTTGCATTCCCACCAGCAGTGTAGGAGGGTACCCTTTCCTCCACATCCTCACCAACATTTGTTGTTGTTTGTGTTTTGGATGTTGGCCATCCTCACTGGTGTGAGGTGATATCTCATTGTGTTTTTAATCTGCATTTCTCTGATGATTAGCGATGTGGAGCATCTTTTCATGTGCCTATTGGCCATCTGAATTTCTTCTTCAGAGAAGTGTCTATTCATGTCCTCTGCCCATTTCTTAATTGGATTATTTGCTTTTTGTTTGTTATGGTGTGTGAGTTCTTTATATATTTTGGATGTCAACCGCTTATCAGATATGTCATTTATGAATACAGTCTCACACACTGTAGGATATCTTTTTGTTCTACTGATGGTGTCCTTTGCTGTACAGAAGCTTTTCAGGTTGATATAGTCCCACTTGTTCATTCTTGCTTTTGTTTCCCTTGCCCGGGAAGATATGTTCATGAAGAAGTTGCTCATGTTTATGTCTAAGAGATTTTTGCCTATGTTTTTTTCTAAGAGTTTTATGGTTTCATGACTTACATTCAGGTCTTTGATCCACCTTGAGTTTACCTTTGTGTATGGGGCTAGACAGTAGTCAAGTTTCATTCTCTTACATGTAGCTGTCCAGTTTTTCCAACACCAGCTGCTGAAGAGGCTGTCATCTCCCCATTGTATATCCAAGGCACTTTTATCAAATATTAATTGACTGTATATGTTTGGGTTAATGTTTGGATTTTCTATTCTGTCCCACTGGTCTGTGGGTCTGTTTTTGTGCCAATACCAAATTGTCTTGATTACTGTGGCTTTGTAGTAGAGCTTGAAGTCAGGGAGTGTAATTTCCCCTGTTTTATTCCTCCTTCTCAGGATTGCTTTGGCTATTCGGGGTCTTTTGTGGTTCCATATGAATTTTAGAATTATTTGTTCCAGTTCATTGAAGAAAGCTGTTGGTAGTTTGATAGGGATGCATTGAATCTGTAGATTGCTTTAGGTAGTATAGCCATTTTGACAATATTTATTCTTCCTAGCAAAGAGCATGGGATGAATTTCCATTTGTTAGTGTCCTCTTTAATTTCTCTTAGGAGTGTCTTGTAGTTTTCAGAGTACAGGTCTTTCACTTCCTTCGTTAGGTTTATTCCTAGGTATTTTATTCTTTTGATGCAATTGTGAATGGAATTGTTTTTCTGATTTCTCTTTCTGTTAGTTCATCATTAGTGTATAGGAAGGCAACAGATTTCTGTGTGTTAATTTTGTATCCTGCAACTTGCTGAATTCAGATATTAGTTCTAATAGTTTTGGAATGGAGTCTTTAGGGTTTTTTATGTACAGTATCATGTCATCTGCAAATAGTGACAATTTGACTTCTTCTTTACCAATCTGGATGCCTTGTATGTCTTTGTTTTGTCTGATTGCTGTGGCTAGGACCTCCAGTACTATGTTGAATAACAGTGGAGAGAGTGGGCATCCTTGTCTTGTTCCCGATCTTAGATGAAAATCTTTCAGTGTCTCGCCGTTAAGTATGATGTTAGCTGTGGGTTTGTCATATATAGCCTTTATGATGTTGAGGTACTTGCCGTCTATACCCATTTTTTTGAGAGTTTTAATCAGGAATGGATGCTGAATTTTGTCAAATGCTTTTTCAGCATCTATGGAGATGATCATGTGGTTTTTGTTCTTTTTTGTTGATGTGGTGGATGATGTTGATGGATTTTCGAATGTTGTACCATCCTTGCATCCCTGGGATGAATCCCACTTGATCATGGTGTATGATCCTCTTGATGTATTTTTGAATTCGGTTTGCTAATATTTTGTTGAGTATTTTTGCATCTATGTTCATCAGGGATATTGGTCTGTAATTTTCTTTTTTGGTGAGGTCTTTGCCCGGTTTTGGTATTAGAGTGATGCTGGCTTCATAGAATGAGTTTGGAAGTATTCCCTCTTCTTCTATTTTTTTGGATAACTTTAAGGAGAATGGGTGTTATTTCTTCTCTATATGTCTGGTAGAATTCAGAGGTGAATCCATGAGGTCTGGGGGTTTTGTTCTTGGGTAGTTTTTTGATTACCGATTCAATTTCGTTGCTGGTGATTGGTCTTTTTAGTTTTTCTCTTTCTTGCTTGGTCAGTCTTGGGAGGTTGTTTTTTTCTAAGAAGTTGTCTATTTCCTCTGTGTTTTCCAGCATGTTAGCATATAGATTCTCATAATATTCTCTTATAATTCTTTGTATTTCTGTGGGGTCTGTCGTTATTTTTCCTTTCTCATTTCTGATTGTGTTTATGTGTGTAGATTCTCTTTTTCTCTTAATGAGCCTGGCTAGGGGTTTATCTATTTTGTTTATTTTTTCAAAGAACCAGCTCTTGGTTTCATTGATTTTTTTGTTTGTTTTATTCCTCTCAAGTTTATTATTTCTTCTCTAATCTTTATTGTGTCCCTCCTTCTGGTGACTTTGGGCCTCATTTGTTCTTCTTTTTCCAATTTCAGTAATTGTGTCTTTAGACTATTCATTTGGGAATGTTCTTCCTTTTTTAAATAGGCCTGCATTGCAATATACTTTCCTCTTAGAACTGCCTTTGCTGCATCCCACAGAAGTTGTATCTTTGTGTTGTTGTTGTCATTAGTCTCCATATATTCTTTGATTTCTGTTTTGATTTGGTCGTTAACCCATTGATTAATTAGGAGAATGTTTTAAGTCTCCATGTATTTGTGAGCCTTTTTGATTTCTTTCTAAAATTTATTTCTAGTCTTATACCTTGGTGATCTGAGAAGTTGGTTGGTAGGATTTCAATATTTTTGAAATTACTGAGGTTCTTATTGTGGCCTAGTATGTGGTCTATTCTGGAAAATGTTCCATGTGCACTTGAGAAGAATGTGTATCCTGTTGCTTTTGGGTGTAGAGTTCTGTAGATGTGTGTTAGGTCCATCTCTTCTAGAGTGTTGTTCAGTGCCTCTGTGTCTTTACTTATTTTCTGTCTGGTTGATGTGTCCTTTGGAGTGAGTGGTGTGTTGAAGTCTCCTAAAATGAATGCATTGCTGTCTATTTCCTCCTTTAATTCTGTGAGTATTTGTTTCACATATGCCGGCGCTCCTGTGTTGGGCGCATATATATTTAAAATGGTTATATCCTCTTGTTAGACTGAACCCTTTATCATTATTTAATGTCCTTCTTTATCTCTTGCTATTTTCTTCGTTTTGAAGTCTATTTTGTCTGATACAAGTACTGCAACACCTGCTTTTTTCTCCTTGTTGTTTGCATGAAATATCTTTTTCCATCCCTTCACTTTTAGTCTGTGTATATCTTTGGGTTTGAGGTCAGTCTCTTGTAAGCAGCATATAGATGGGTGTTGCTTTTTTATCCATTCTGTTACTCTGTGTCTTTTGATTGGTACATTGAGTCCACTTACATTTAGGGTGATTATTGGTAGATATGTACTTATTGCCATTGCTGGCTTTAGATTCGTGGTTACCAAAGGTTCAAGGGTTGCTTCTTTACTATCTAACAATCTAACTTAACTTTCTTGTTAGGTAATTGTAAACACAGTCTGATGTTTCTTTATTTCTCTCCCTTCTTATTGTTCCTCCTCCATTCTTTATATACTAGGTGTTTTATTCTTTGCCTTTAGTTAGTATTTGTATGGTCTGCTTTCTTTGCTATGATTTCATTTTCTCTGGTGACATCTTTTTAGCCTTAGGAGTGCTTCCATCTAGAGCAGTCCATTTAAGATATCCTGTAGTGGTGGTTTATGAGAGGCAAACTCAACTTTCGTTTGTCTGGAAATTGTTTAATCCCTCTGTCATATTTAAATGATAATTGTGCTGGATACAATATTCTTGGTTCGAGGCCCTTCTGTTTGGTAACGTTAAATATATCATGCCATTCTCTTCTGGCCTGTAAGGTTTCTGTTGAGAAGTCTGATGTTAGTCTGATAAGTTTTCCTTTGTAGGTGATCTTTTCTCTCTCTCTAGCTGCCTTTCATACTCTGTCTTTATCTTTGATCTTTGCCATCTTAATTATTATGTGTGGTGGTGTTGTCTTCCTTGGGTCCCTTATGTTGGGAGATCTGTTGGCTTCGGTGGACTGCGAGACTATTTCCTTCCCCAGCGAGGGAAAGTTTTCAGCAATTATTTCTTCAAAGACACTTTCTATCCCTTTTTGTCTCTCTTCTTCCTCTGGTACTCCTATAATGCAAATATTGTTCCGTTTGGATTGGTCACACAGATCTCTTAATATTCTTTCATTCCTAGAAATCCTTTTATCTCTCTCTGCCTCAGCTTCTCTGTATTCCTGTTGTCTGATTTCTATTCCATTAACAGTCTCTTGGATCCAGTCTGCTGTTAAGCCCGTCGATCATTTGTCTGATTTCTGCATTGTCTTTCCTCACTTCCCTCACTTCCTCCCTCAGCTCTTGCACATTTCTCTGTAGGTCCATCAGCATGGTTATGACTTTTATTCTGAATTATTTTTCAGGAAGACTGTGCATTTCCATCCCTTCAGGTTCCCTCTCTGGGGTTGTCTGGTTGATTTTGGTCTGAACCATATTCCTCTGTCTTTTCATGGCTAAAGAAGTGGTCGCTGGTAGTTGCCACGTATGTCAGCCGGGCTCTTTAAGACTTTAAAAGAGAAGAAAAAATAAAGAATGAAAGAAAAGAAAAAAAAAACAAAAAAGAAAACAAAAGAAAAGAAAAAACAAAAACAAAACACAACAAAAAAAATGCCCACCTGGAGTAGATTCTGTGGAGATGCTGTACGTGGTGCTGTTGCCCCACTGTTCCGCAGCCGTGGCGGCGCTGCCTCGCAGGGCCCTTTATCGCTCTTGTCGGGGTGGGAACAAATGGGAGGCTGTTGATCTCAGTGAGAAGTATAACTACGGCCACGCTTCCCCAGTCACCAGCTAAGACGTCCGAAACTCCCCAGGACTCCCAGCCTACTGGGCTGAGTGTGCTGGGGTGATCCAGCTCCTCCTCTGGGCTCCTGTCTCTTTAAGACTGCTGAAGAAAGTGCGCGCTTTTTTTTTTCCTTCCCGTGAGCTGGCTGCAAGCACACTGGCGCATTCCCACTCAGATCCTGCCCCTCTGTCTCTCCAATCTCCGCTGCACTGCGCGATGTGGGTCAGCGCTCCCCGCGCAGATCACCGGGGCTGGCTACTTCACGGGGTGTACTTCCACTCCCTCCTGGCTCTGAATCCTCTCCTCCCACTGGTGCGCTGGGGTGAGGGAGTGCTTGGGTCCCGCCGGGTCGCGGCTACGTGTCTTACGTGCCTCTTGGGGTGCCAAGTCCTCTCGGGTGTAACTGCACGCTGTGCTCTTTCCTGTGTGTTCTTGTCTCTCTTTTAGGAATAGTTGTATTTGCTGTATTTTCGTAGATAAATATAGTGTTGGGAGGAGATTTCTGCCGCCTTGCACACGCCGCCATCTTCCCGGAAGTCCTACTTATCCTAACATTCTCAAAGGACAAAATTAACGAGATGAGGAACAGATTAGTGGCTGTCAGGGTTTAGGGAAGGTGGAAGGAGGTGTGTAGATGTGACTCACTGTATTTATTTTTATCTCTATGGTTTTTTCTCTTCTAGATCAATATATAAATGGAATCAATCTTTGTATCTTATTTCTGTCATTAAGCATAATGCTTTTGAGATTTATGCATGTTGTTACATGTACTACTAGTCCATTAGTTTGTATTGCTGAGCCAGTAATGCATTGAATGAATAAACCCCAGTTCCTTTATCTTTTTTTATTTTTAATTTCTCAATTTAAATTTTAGTAAGTTATATATTAATGGAAATGTCCCACATAAACAAAAGCTCTTGGGGGTGGTCAGTAATTTCTGTTTTGTCTTTTCCTATTATTAATATACAATTATGTAACCAGCATTATGGTTACTAGACTCCACCTATTATCAAGTCCCCACCACATACCCCATTGCAGTCACTGTCCATCAACGTAGTAAGATGCTATAAAACCACTACTTCTCTTCACTGTGTTATACTGCCTTCTCCGTATCCCCCCACCCCTCCTACATTATGGGTGTTAATTGTAATAGCCCTTTTTCCCCCTTATCCCTCCCCTCCCACCCATCTTCCCCAGTCCTTTTCCCTTTGGTAACTGTTAGTCCATTCCTGGGTTCTGTGATTTTGTGGCTGTTTTGTTCCTTCTATTTTTTCTTTGTTCTTATACTCCACAGATGAGTAAAATCATTTGATACTTGTCTTTCTCTGCCTGGCTTATTTCACTGAGCACAATACCCTCTACCTCCATCCATGTTGTTGTAAATGGTAGGATTTGTTTTCTTCTTATGGCTGAATTATATTCCATTGTGTATATGTACCACATCTTCTTTATCCATTCATCTACTGATGGACACTTAGGTTGCTTCCATTTCTTCGCTATTGTAAATAGTGCTGTGATAAACCTAGGGTGCATATGTCTTTTCCAAACTGGGCTGCTGCATTCTTAGCGTAAATTCCTGCAAGTGGAATTCCTGGGTCAAATGGTATTTCTATTTTGAGTTTTTTGAGGAACCTCCATACTGCTATCCACAATGGTTGAACAAGTTTACATTCCCACCAGCAGTGTAGGAGGGTTCCCCCTACACCACATCCTCACCAGCATTTGTTGTTGTTTGTCTTTTGGATGGCGGCGATCGTAACTGGAATGAGGTGATATCACATTGTGGTTTTAATTTGCATTTCTCTGAAGACTAGTGAAGCAGAGCATCTTTTCATGTGCCTGTTGGCCACCTGAATTTCTTCTTTAGAGGAGTGTCTGTTCAGCTCCTCTGCCCATTTTTTAATGGGCTTATTTGCTTTTTGTTTGTTGAGGTGCGTGAGCTCTTTATATAATTTGGATGCCAACCCCCTTATCGGATATGTCATTTATGAATATATTCTCCCATACTGTAGGATGTCTTTTTGTTCTACTGATGGTGTCCTTTACTGTACAGAAGCTTTTTAGTCTGATATTGTCCCACTTACTCATTTTTGCTTTTGTTTCCCTTACCCAGGGAGATATGTTCATGAAGAAGTTGCTCATGTTTATGTCCAAGAGATTTTTGCCTATGTTTTTTTCTAAGAGGTTTATGGTTTCATGACTTACATTCAGGTCTTTAATCCATTTTGAGTTTACTTCTGTATGGGGTTACACGGTAATCCAGTTTCATTCTCTTACATGTATCTGTCCAGTTTTGCCAACACCACCTGTTGAAGAGGCTGTCATTTCCCCATTGTATACCCATGGCTCCTTTATCGTATATTAATAGACCATATATGGTTGGGTTCATATCTGGGCTCTGTAGTCTGTTCCACTGGTCTATGGGTCTGTTCTTGTGCCAGTACCAAATTATCTTGATTACTGTGGCTTCATAGTAGAGCTTGAAGTCAGCAAGCGTAATTCCCCCTGCTTTATTCTTCTTTCTCAGGATTACTTTGGCTATTTGGGGTCTTCTGTGGTTCCATATAAATTTTAGAACTATTTACTCTAGTTCATTGAAGAATGCTGTGGGTATTTTGATAGGGATTGCATTGAATCTGTGGATTGCTTTAGGCAGGATGGCCATTTTGACAATATTAATTCTTCTAGCCAAGAGCATGGGATGAATTTCCATTTATTAGTGTCCTCTTTAATTTCTCTTTAGAGTGTCTTGTAGTTTTCAGGGTATAGGTCTTTCACTTCCCTTCGTTAGGTTTATTAGATATTTTCTTCTTTTTGATGCAGATGTGAATGCAGTTGTTTTCCTGATTCCTCTTTCTACTAGTTTATCGTTATTGTACAGGAATGCAACAGATTTCTGTGTATTTGTATCCCGCAACTTTGCTGAATTCAGATATTAGATTTAGTAGATTTGGAATGGATTCTTTAGGGATTTTTATGTACAATACCATGTCATTGGGAAACAGGGACAGTTTGGGTTAGGGTTAAGGTTAGGGTTAGGGTTCTTCCTTGCCAATACGCATGCCTTTTATTTCTCTTGTTGCCTGATTGCTGTGGTTAGGACCTCCAGAACTATGTTGTATAAAAGTGGGGAGAGTGGGCATCCTTGTCTTGTTCCTGGTCTTAAAGGAAAAGCTTTCAGCTTCTCGCTGTTAAGTATAATGTTGGCTGTGGGTTTGTCATATATGGCCTTTATTATGTTGAGATACTTGCCCTCTATGCCCATTTTGTAGAGAGTTTTTATCATGAATGGATGTTTAATTTGTTAAATGCTTTTTCAGCATCTATGGAGATGACGATGTGGTTTTTGTCCTTCTTTGTGTTGATGTGGTGGATGATGTTGATGGATTTTCTAATGTTGTACCATCCTTGTATCCCTGGGATGAATCCCACTTCATCATGGTGGATGATCTTTTTGATTTTTTTTTTAATTTGGTTTGCTAATATTTTGTTGAGTATTTTTGAATCTTTGTTCATCAGGGATATTGGTCTGTAATTTTTTTTGTTGCTGTGTCTGTCTGGTTTTGGTATTAGAGTGATGTTGGCCTTGTAGAATGAGTTTGGGAGTATTGCTTTCTCTTCCACTTTTTCGAGAACTCTAAGGAGGATGGGTATTAGATCTTCACTAAATGTTTGATAAAATTCAGCAGTGAAACCATCTGTTCCAGGCGTTTTGTTCTTCGGTAGTTTTTTGATTACCAATTCAGTTTCCTTGCTGGTAATTGGTCTGTTCAGATTTTCCATTTATTCCTGGGTCAGCCTTGAAAGGTTGTATTTTTCTACAAAATTGTCCATTTCTTCTAGGTTATCCAGTTTGTTACCATGTAATTTTTCATAGTATTCTCTCATACTTCTTTGTATTTCTGTGGTGCCCATAGTGATTTTTCCTTCCTCATTTCTGCTTCTGACTGTGTGTGTAGACTCTTTTTTTCTTCATAAGTCTGGCTTTGGGTCTATCTATTTTGTTTATGTTCTCCAAGAACCAGCTCCTGCTTTCATTGATTTTTTCTATTGTTTTATTCTTCTCAATTTTATTTATATCTGCCTTAATCTTTATTATGTCCCTCCTTCTACTGAGTGTGGGCCTCATTTGTTCTTCCTTTCCTAGTTTCATTAATTGTTACTTAAGTGTGTTCATTTGGGATTGTTCTTCTTTCCTCAGGTAGGCCTGTATTGTAATATATTTCCCTCTTAGCACAGCTTGCAATGTGTCCCACAGATTTTGTGGTGTTGAATTATTGTTGTCATTTGTCTCCATATATTGCTTGATCTGTGTTTCTATTTGGTCATCGATCCATTGATTATTTAGGAGCATGTTATTAAAGCCTACCATGTGTTCGTGTGCTTTTTCGTTTTCTTTGTTTAATTTATTTCTAGTTTCATACATTTTTGATCTGAGAAACTGGTTGGTACAAATTCAGTCTTTTTGAATTTACTGAGGTTCTTTTTGTGTCCTAGTATGTCATCTGTTCTTGAAAATGTTCTGTGTGCACTTGAGAAGAATGCGTATCCTGTGCTTTTGGATGGAGTGTTGTGTAGATGTCCGTTAGATCCATGTGTTCTAATATGTTTTTCAGTGCCTTTGTCTCTTTACTTATTTTCTGTATGGTTGATCTATCTTTTGGAGTGAGTGTTGTGTTGAAGTCTCCTAAAATGAATGCATTGCATTCTATTTCTACCTTTAATTCTGTTAGTATTTGTTTCACATATGTAGGTGATTCTGTATTGGGTGCATAGATATGTATAATAGTTATATCCCCTTGTTGGACTGACCATTTTATCATTATGTAATGTCTTTCTTTGTCTCTTGTGACTTTCTTTGTTTTGAAGTCTATTTTGTCTAATACAAGTACTGCAACTCCTGCTTTTTTCTCCCTATTAGTTGCATGAAATATCTTTTTCCATCCCTTTACTTTCAGTCTGTGTATGTCTTTTCGTTTGAAGTGAGACTCTTGTAGGCAGCATATAGGCAGATCTTTTTTTTTGTCCATTCAGTAACTCTTTGTCTTTTGATTGGTGCATTCAGACCATTTCCATTTAGGGTGAATATCAGTAGGTATGTGCTTATTGCCATTGCAGGATTTAGATTCGTGGTTACTTACCAAAGGTTCAAGGGCAATTGTCTTACTATCTAACAGTCTAATTTAACTTACATTGTATGTTATTACAAAGACAACGTAAAAATTTTTTTTCCTCCTTTTTCTTCCTGTTCCATTTTTTGTATGTTGTGAATCATATTCTGTACTCTTTGTCTTCCCTTGGGTGACATCTATTTAGCCTTAGGAATACTTCCAACTATAGGAGTCCCTCCAAAATGCACTGTAGAGGTCTTTTGTGAGAGGTAAATTCTCTCAACTTTTGCTTATCTGAAAATTGTTTAATCCCTCCTTCAATTTAGATGATAACCTTGCCAGGTAGATTATTATTGGTTCAAGGCCCTTCTGTTTCATTGCATTAAATATATCATGCCACTCCCTTCTGGCCTGTAGGTTTCTGTTGAGAAGTCTGATGATAGTCTGATGGGTTTGCCTTTGTAAGGATCTTTTTCGTCTCTCTAGCTGCTTTTAAAAGTCTGTCTTTGTCCTTGGTCTTTGCCATTTTAATTATTATATGTATTGATGTTTTCTTCCTTGGGTCCCTTGGGTTGGGAGATCTGTGCATCTCCATGGCTTCAGAGACTATCTCCTTCCCCACATTGGAGAAGTTTTCAGCAATTACCCCCTCAATGACACTTCCTATCCCCTTTTCTGTTTCTTCTTCTGGTACCCCTGTAATGCGAATATTGTTACATTTGGATTGGTTACACAGTTCTTTCAATATTCTTTCATTCTTAGGGGTTCTTTTTTCTCTCTGTGCCTCAGCTTCTTTGTATTCCTCTTCTCTAATTTCTATTCCATTTACCGTCTCTTCTACTACATCTAATCTGCTTTTAAATCCGTCCATTGTATGTTTCATTTCAGATATGGAATTTCTTAATGATTGAATGTCCAACTTAAATTGTTCCTGAGTTCTTGAATATTTTTCTGTACCTCCATAAGCATGTTTATATTTTTTGTTTTGGACTCTCTTTCAGGAAGATTGGTGAGTTTGGTTCCATTTGGCCCTCTTTCTGGGGTTTGTGAGATTTTGATCTGAACCATGTTCTTTTTACGTTTTATATTTCTGTGTTGTGGCCACTAGTGCGCAGAAGCTCTTGTCTCTGGAGCTGCTCAGCCCCTAGAGTGAGTTTGGGGGTTGTAGGGGAGTAGAGCTGGTGCCTTGGGGGAGGAAAGATCTGTTTCCTGATTCCCGTCTGCAGTGCCTGTCTCCAGTGTCAGAGCCAGTGGGCCAAGCATACATGTGTAAGCCTCTGTGCTTTGCGTCTCTAGCTGTTGTAGGAGCATCCTCCCTTGGTTGGCCTGACGCCAGCACAGTGACTGCCAGTTGCCAACTGGTGCTGGTGGGCCAGGAGGAAGGCACAGCAGGCTGCGTATCACAGTGGGGGCCTCGGAGCTCAGTAGGCAGCCCACGGGGATGGAGCACCTGAAGGTCATCAAAGTTCCCAATCAGCTGGGCAGAGCGCGCCCAGACAACCTTAACCTTGTCCAGCTCTCCCTTCTCCCCTGTAGCCAACTCCACCCAAACCCCACCCCTTCCGCAGCCCTTGTGCTGCTAGGAAGCCTCTCAGACTGCCTGCCTTTCCTCTGACACAGAGCGGCCAGGTGTGGATCCTGTCCTCCACAAACGGCCAGAATGTCTGTTTCTCTAGCTCTCCACCTGTCCGAGCTCCCCAACGTTCAGAGCACCACACACTTTGGGATTCTGCTCACAAAGCAGATCTCCAGGGCTAGGTGTTCAGCAGTCCCAGGCTTTCACCCCCTCCCCCACTCCGTTTCTATTTCTCCCGCCCTTGAGCTGGGGTGGGGGAATGGCCTGGGTCCCACCTGATCAAGGCTTTTGTTTGTTACCCTGTTTCGTGAGGTCTGCTGTGTTCGTGAGGTGTGTATATGCCGTCTGGTGCATCCTTCTTTCTTGTTGCTGTCTTAAGGTTAGTTGTATTAATTAACTATATTTTTGTACTGTTTGTGGTTTTGGGAGGAGCTCTCCGTCTCACCTTTCACATCGCCATCTTGAATTCTCCTTTATCTTTTTTATTTATGGTCACCTGGATTTTTTCAAATTTTAGCTTTTATTAATGGTGTCCTCAGTATTTGTGTAAAAGTACTTTGTAGGTGTACTTTTTTCTCACTCTATTTTGTGTAAATACCCAAGGATAGTATTGTTGTATTATAGAACATGTGTTTTTATCTTTTATGAAACCATCAATTTTCTAAAATGTGTAATTTTACATGTTCACAGGCAACATAAGATTTGGATGCAGGTGTTATTTTATGTCAAAATTATATTCTGATAAATAGTAGAGGCAATTTTTAATGTGTATTTTAAATTTCTGGTAAATAATTTTGATAAGCAACAGTCCTCTATTTTCAAACTAAAAATATTCTGAGTTGGAGATTTCGAGAATAATCTGCTTTATTTATATAGGCAATGAACAACTTTTCTAGCTTGTTTTAACAGCTACAAAAGTTGCATTTTGGGGTAGGTTTTTGATGTGATTACTCATCTTTGTAAGTTGAGTAATGTTTCTAAATGACTTAACCTCATTTTTTCATGGATTAGACGCTAATAGGAGTTCAAAATTGACAGATATGTTCATGGCCATAATTTTTGCTTACATATTACTGTAATAATTATATGTGAATGTGAGCCAGAGATTTTTAGTTCATTATATTAGAGCACTGTGCTGGTGTTAGGGGTCTCACTTGAGTATCTTCTTGGCATGATTACTTTTGTTCTGTGCTTTGGCCATTCAGCTGTATCCTTTTTGAAGGCTCCTTTGCAAACTCATGCTGTCACCAGTGGGACTGGAGGAGCATATGTAAATAGATAAGTAAAATGTCCTAGCTGCTTGTAGAAAATCTGTCCTTATATTAATTAGAAGTGTCATTTTGTATATAAGAACTTTTAAAATTAAGCTTCTTCTATGTGTTCAGCACTGTAGGGACTGAATAAGGGCTGAATGTAATCTTTGCTCTTAATTTGAGATCACATTTTGAATCATGTTCACATAAGAACAGTATAACTTCTATGCTATGTGACACAGATTTTAAGTATGATACAAATATTAAAGAGGACCTAGTAAGGATTAGGAAGGTTAGGTAAGTTGTACAACAGAAGCTGAGTTTAAAGTGAGCATTAAACCAGTAAGACTTAAGTATAGAGGAGGTAGAGATAATAATAGAAGTAATAAGAACAATAAATTGTTTGTGAATGGTACTGTGTACAATGAAGAACCTCATGGTCACAGCTGAGAGCTTGAATAGTAAGACACTGGAAGCAAATCCTCCTTGAAAGCAGGATCTGTGTCTTGTGCATTTCTGTATCACCAGTGTCTCGAATCCTCCCTAGATCATGACAGTATGTATACCAGAGTAGGAAATTAGTGTTTTTGACCTGTAGGGTTGGAAAAGAGGTGTTTGTAACTGGGTTTTCAAAATTTTTAAACATAAGGATCACACAACCAAGCACAATTGACACTAAACATTTGTAGAATAGATGGGTAAATACTCCATTTCAGGTGAAGAATTTAGTATTTATTCTATTCTGTTTGCAGTGAGGAACTAGAAATGTATGCTTATTAAATCTGGGAGCAGTGTGTTTTGAGGGATTGTTTAGGAAGGTTATAGTGGCAGAATATTACAGGCAGGTGCAATATTAAGAAATGATTTAGCAAGATTCAGAGAGACTCTATAAAAGAGTCTATGTAGAGTATCGTGAAAGCCTAGAATAAAAAGGTAGCAGTAGGAGTGGAAAAGCTGTCTCTGGAGACATTCATCAGGAACACTCAATATAGGGATAGTAGTGGGAGAAGAGAAGGGAGAATCAAAGATGATAGCAGTTTACAAGTCTGGTCAACCTGAACTATTACAGCATTACCCTGAAGTATTAGAAATATTAATGATTAGTGTCCAAAGGCATATGAGGAATAGATGAAGGATATATGAAGAGTTGGGTTTTAGGTAATGGCAGGACAACCAAATGAAAGCTTCTAGAAGAAATTTGGTGATTTAGACCCAAGCTACAAAACAGAGGTTAAGGCTGCGAATGTTCATTTGGAAACTGATCATTTGGAGGCCCCTGGAGGGGCCAATACAGTCAAAATAATAAAAGTACACGAGCAGTCCAAGGGGTAGAGCATAAAAGGAGAAGTCCATGGATGAAGAGCAGGTACCTTTAGTTAGTTATACACACAGAAGAGAAAGTGATAATACATGGAAATAGAGGCTCAAAGGATAGTATCAGCAAGCCCAGAGAGTCAGGGTGGTTAATAGGATTGGTGCCCTAGAGTAGGGGTGGACAAAATATGGGTCATGGTCCATCACCTATTTTTGTAAATAAAAATTTTTTGCAACAAAGTCACTCTTTATTTGCTGACATATTACCTGTGGCTGCTTTTGTGCTACAGTAGTAGAGTTGAATAGTTGGTAAGAAGAGTATATGGCCCACAAAGCCTAAAATAATTACTTGTTTGGCTGTTTACAGGAGAAATTTACTCTGCTATGGATATCTAAGAAATGAAGACCAAGAGGGAGGGTGTCTTTATATTTTATGATTAGGACAATCTCCGATGAACTGAAAGAGTTCAGGTTTATCCTATTAACAAATATTAACTGGGAGCCTTCTGTGTGTCTGGCATTCAGTTTTGCTGGTATGGTCTAGGAGGGGGCTAGAAACTAGCAAGAGATTCATTAATGAATGTGTGAGTAAATTGTAAGGAGTGAAGGTGGTCAATACAAATTTTTGTTTTGTGAGTCTAGAAAGAAAGGAGTGGTAGTTTGAAGATTATATGAACATGAGATTTTTAAATATGAAGAAAAAATTCTTATGGAATTCCTCTGAGATGGGCAGAGTGTGTTGCCGTTATGGGAATTAATGGTCTAAGACTTGAACGCAGGGAGTACATGGGCCTCATTACAGGAAATGAATAGAATTGTTTGTGGAATTAAGTTAAGAATAGTAATTGCTCACACAGCTGTTTTTAAATAGAAAATTGTGTTAGGTAATCAGCAAAAATCCACTAAAATGTACTTGATAGTTATGCAGAAGCTGCTTTATTGGTACTGACTTATGATCCTAATGGGTGCCATAAAAATAAGAAAACCTTTGTATGCAGTTTTCACATTGGTATGGTACTGTATGTTTTTGTTTGATGTGCGATGCAGTTGTGTAATGTTTTCATCTTACTCTTCCCAATACCATACCCAAATATAACTGTCTTGTACAAGAGGAGTAGCAGCATGAACTTTATGAGTTCACAGAGCAATGAGGTGTATTCTCATTGAAAGGAGTAGTATCTATTTGATTGCTCTTCTGTCTTCCTCCCTAGACAAAAATGGAATGTTGTATTGTGTGGATGTATTTGTCTACTAATTGAGTTGCTTTTTGTTTTTTCTTCTATCTGTAGTTTTTTTGACTGTACTTCTTTCTTTTGGATTGGGCTGTTTCTTAGGACTCCATTTTAATTTATTGGTTGACTTTTTAGCTATGCCTTTGTGCTTTTTTTGAAGTTTCTCAAAGTATGTTAATATACAATATTAACTTACCACAGTCTGTTTTAGAGTTAATATTATACCATGTCACATAAAATGCAGAAATCTTGTGACCTTTTAGGTCTGTTTACCCCCACTCCTGCTTTCCTTTATGATGTATTTGTAATACATAATACATCTAAATATACTGTATTTCTGTGAGAGATTACGATTGTTATATTTTTATATAAATAATTTTTTTAAGTTAAATAGAAAAAAATCTTTCATATTTACTATTTTTGATGCTCCTCGTTCCTGCCTCAAGAACCAAGTTTCTCCCTGATAACATTTCCTTCAGCTTGAAGAACTGATTTTAGTATTTATTGCACTGCAGTTTTGCGGGCCACAAATTTCTAATTTTCTTTTATTTGAAAATGTATTTCACTCCATTCTTGAAAGATATTTTTATTCTGGATGATCTTCACCCTCCCCCCCACCAATACTTTAAAGATGTGTTTCCACCTTTCCTTTTGTACCCATAGTTTGTAAAGACTAATTTGAATTGTTCCTCTGTATGGAGTGTATCTCTCTGTCCACTTTCAAGGTTTTCTCTGTATTTCTTTTTGTCAGAAGGTTGACCATGATGTGCCTAGGCATACATGGTTCTCTTCATATTTATACTGTTTGGGTTCACTGAATGTTTTTAATTGGTAAATTTATGCATCTTACCAAATTTGTGAAATTTTTTGGCCATCATTTCTTCAATTATTTTCCTACCCTATTCTCTTTGTTCCCTCATTATGTCTATATTAGAGTTTTTAATATTTTCCCTTAGGTCTCTAAGGCCCTGTTTGTTTTCTTTTTAATTTTTCTTCTCTTATCAAATTTATTACTATTGATCTGTCATCAAATTCACTCTGTCCCCCATCATCTCCATTCTCCTAAAACGATTCAGAATTTATTTTTTTTAAGATTTCAGTATTTCAATCTTTCTAAAAATTCCATTTCTTATTTTTAATATTTTCTTTTTTTCTGTGAGATTTCCAGTCTTTTCATTCATTGTGAGCATATGTCCTTTTCATCATGAGCATATTATAGTATCTGCTTTAATGTCCTTACCTTAAAATCTCAGTATCTGTCTCTTTTTGAGGTTGGCCTCCCTTGATTCTTTTCTCTTTAGATTAGGTCTCATTGTCAAGGAGTTTTGGATTGTATTATGGATATTGTGAATGTTATTTGTGAAAATTTTGGTTTCTTTCATGTTCCTCCAAAGAGTTTTGATTTGTTTGTTCAACGAGCCTTTAATTAGATAAGACTTAAAGTGAAAACTTTCTTGCCTGTGGTTAGTAGCTGCTCAAATCTCAGTTTGACCCTTTTGGCCTCAGCTGCAAACTAACTTGGCCTGTCCTATGAATGGGTGCTTCACGTCTTAGCCAAAGACTTGGGCAGAGATGCACCCAAAATTTGGGACTCCTCTTTTCTGCCTTTCTCCTTATTTGGGATTCTGTCCTTACTTTCTGGTGACTAAGGTTGTCCTGGCTCTGTCCTCTTTCTTCAAGCCAGAAAAGCAGTGGGGTTCTTTTTCCTTTTTTGATTTTTTTTATATTGGTATCATGAATATAAAATCGTATGAGCAACACTGTGCTTACTAGACCCCCCCATTACCAAGTCCCCACCATATACCCCATTACAGTCACTGTCCATCAGTGTAGTAAGATGCTGTACAGCCAATACTTGTCTTCTCTGTGTTACACTGCCTTCTCCGTGCCTCCCCCACCTAAGTTACGTGTGCTAATGGTAATGCCCCTTATTCCCCTTCTGCCTCCCTTCCCACCCACCCTCCCCAGTCCCTTTCCCTTTGGTAACTGCTAGTCCGTTCTTGGGTTCTGTGAGTCTGCTGCTGTTTTGTTCCTTCAGTTTTTGCTTTGTTCTTATGCTCCACCAATGAGTGAAATCATTTGGTACTTATCTTTGTCCACCTGGCTTATTTTATTGAGCATAATGCAGTCTAGCTCCATCCATGTTGTTGCAAATGGTAGGATTTGTTTTCGTCTTATGGCTGAATAATATTGCATTGTGTATATGTACCACAACTTTATCCATTCATCTACTGATGGACACTTAGGTTGCTTCCATTTCTTGGCTATTGTACATAGTACTATAATAAACATAGGGGCATATGTGTCTTTTTGAAACTGGGATCCTATGTTCTTAGGGTAAATTCCTAGGAGTGGAATTCCTGGGTCAAATGATATTTCTATTTTTAGTTTTTTGAGGAACTGCCGTACTACTTTCCACAATGGTTAACTAGTTTACATTCCCACCAGCAGTGTAGGAGGGTCCCTTTCTCCACATCCTTGCTAGCATTTGTTGTTCCTAGTCTTTTCTATGATGGCCATCCTAACTGGTGTGAGGTGATACCTCATTGTGGTTTTAGTTTGCATTTCCCTGATAATTATCGATGTGGAGCATCTTTTCATGTGCCTGTTGGCCATCTGAATTTCTTCTTTGGAGAATTGTCTGTTCATATCCCCTGCCCATTTTTTAATCGGGTTGTTTGCTTTTTGGGTGTTGAGGTGTGTGAGTTCTTTATATATTTTGGATGTTAACCCCTGTTGGATACGTCATTTACAAATATATTCTCCCATACCGTAGCACGTCTTTTTGTTCTACTGACAGTGTCCTTTGCTGTACAGAAGCTTTTTAGCATGATATGGTCCCATTTGTTCATTTTTTATTTTGTTTTCCTTACCCGAGGACATGCATTCAGGAAAAAGATGCTAATGTTTATATTCAAGACATATTTGTATATGTTCTCGTCTAAGAGTTTTATGGTTTCATGACTTACATTCAGGTCTTTGATCCATTTTGAGTTTAGTTTTGTGTATGGGGTTAGACAGTGATCCAGTTTCATTCTCTTACATGTAGCTGTCCAGTTTTGCCAACCCCAGCTGTTGAAGAGACTGTTGTTTCCCACTGTGTATCCATGGCTCCATTATCGTATATTAATTGACCATATATGGTTGGGTTAATATCTGGATTTTCTGTTCTGTTCCACTGGTCTCTGGGTCTGTTCTTGTGCCAGTACCAAATTGTTTTGATTACTGTGGCTTTGAAGTAGAGCTTGAAGTTGGGAAGCAATATCCCCCCAGCTTTATTCTTACTTCACAAGATTGCTTTGGCTATTCGGGGTCTTTTGTGGTTCCATATGAATTTTAGAACTATTTGCTCTAGTTCACTGAAGAATGCTGTTGGTATTTTGATAGGAATTGCATTGAATCTATAGATTGCTTTAGGCAGGGTGACCATTTTGACAATGTTAATTCTTCCTATCCATGAGCATTGGATGTGTTTCCATTTATTGGTATCTTTAATTTCTCTTAAGAGTGTCTTGTACTTTTCAGGGTATAGGTCTTTCACTTCCTTGGTTAGGTTTATTCCTGGGTATTTTCTTTTTGATGCAATTGTGAATGGAATTGTTTTCCTGATTTCTCTTTCTGCTAGTTCATCATTAGTGTATAGGAATATAACAGATTGCTGTGTATTTATTTTGTATCCTGCAACATTGCTGAATTCATATATTAGATCTAGTAGTTTTGGAGTGGATTCTTTAGGGATTTTTATGTACAATATCATGTCATCTGCAAACAGGGACAGTTTGAGTTCTTCCTTGCCAATCTGGATGCCTTTTATTTCTTTGTGTTGTCTGATTGCCGTGGCTAGGATCTCTGGAACTATGTTGAATAAAAGTGGGGAGAGTGGGCATCTTTGTCTTGTTCCCTATCTTAAAGGAAAAGCTTTCAGCTTCTCACTGTTAAGTATAATGTTGGCTGTGGGTTTGTCATACATGGCCTTTATTATGTTGAGGTACTTGCCCTCTATACCCATTTTGTTGAGAGTTTTTATCACGAATGAATGTTGAATTTTGTCGAATGCTTTTTCAGCATCTATGAAGATGATCATGTTTTTTTTTGTCCTTTTTGTTGATGTGGTGGATGATGTTGATGGATTTTCGATGTTGTACCATCCTTGCATCCCTGGAATAAATCCTACTTGATCATGGTGGATGATCTTTTTGATGTGTTTCTGAATTTGGTTTGCTAATATTTTGTTGAGTATTTTTGCGTCTATGTTCATCAGGGATGTTGGTCTGTAATTTTCTTTTTTTGTGGTGTCTTTGCCTGGTTTTGGTATTAGAGTGATGTATAATGACTTGTATAATGACTGTGAGTATTCCCTCCTCTTCTATTTTTTCGAAAACTTTAAGGAGGATGGGTATTAGGTCTTCACTAAATGTTTTATAAAATTCAGCAGTGAAACCATCTAGATCAGAAGTTTTGTACATAGGTAGTTTTTTGATTACCAATTCAATTTCGTTGCTGGTAACTAGTCTTCTGATTTTCTGTTTCTTCCTGGGTCAGCCCTGGAATGTTGCATTTTTCTAGAAAGTTGTCCCTTTCTTCTAGGTTACCAGTTTGTTAGCATTTAATTTTTAATAGTATTCTCTCCGAATTACTTGTATTTCTGTAGTGTTGGTAGTGATTTTTCCTTTCTCATTTCTGATTCTGTTTATGTGTGTAGACTCTCTTTTTTTCTTGATAATTCTGGGTATGGGTTTACCTATTTTCTTTATTTTCTCAAAGAACCAACTCCTGCTTTCATTAATTTTTTTTCTATTGTTTTATTCTTCTCAATTTTATTTATTTCTGCTTTAATCTTTATTATGTCCCTCCTTCTACTGACTTTGCACCTCATTTGTTCTTCTTTTTCTAGTTTCGTTAATTGTGAGTTTATAGTGTTCTTATGGGATTGTTCTTCTTTCCTGAGCTATGTCTGTATTGAAGTATACTTCCATCTCAGCACGGCCTTTGCTGTGTCACACAAATTTTGTGGTGTTAAATTATTGTTGTCATTTTTCTCCACATATTGCTTGATCTCTGTTTTTATTTGGTCATTGATCCATTAATTATTTAGGAGCGTGTTATTAAGCCTCGATGTGTTTGTGGCCTTTTTTGTTTTCTTTGTGTAATTTATTGCTAGTTTCATACCTTGTGGTCTGAGAAGCTGGTTAGTACAATTTCAGTCTTTTTGAATTTTCTGAGATTCTTTTTGTGGCCTAGTATATGATCTATTCTTGAAAATGTTCCATGTGCATTTGAGAAGAATGTGTATCCTATTGCTTTTGGATGGAGTGTTCTGTAGATATCTGTTAGGTCCATCTGTTCTTATATGTTGTTCAGTGCCTCTGTCTCCTTACTTATTTTCTGTCTGGCTGATCTGTCCTTTGGAGTGAGTGATGTGTTGAAGCCTCCTAAAATGAATGCATTGCATTCTATTTCCCCCTTTAATTCTGTTAGTATTCATTTCACATATATAGGTGATCCTGTGCTGGGTGCATAAATGTTTATAGTAGTTATATCCTCTTGTTGGACTGACCCCTTTATCATTATGTAATTTCCTTCTTTGTCGCTTGTGACTTTCTTTGTTTTGAAGTCTATTTTGTCTCATACAAGTACTGCAACTCCTGCTTTTTTCTCCCTATTACTTGCATAAAATATCTTTTTCCATCCCTTTACTTTCAGTCTGTGTATGTCGTTGGGTTTGAAGTGAGTCTCTTGTAGGCAGCATGTAGACGGGTCTTGTTTTCTAATCCATTCAATGACTCTATGTCTTTTGATTGGTTCATTCAGACCATTTCCATTTACAGTGATTATCAATAGGTATGTACTTACTGCCACTGAAGGTTTTAGATTCATGGTTACCAAAGGTTCAAGGGTAATTCTCTTCTATGTATAAACAGTCTAAGTTAATTCACTTAGTATGCTATTACAAACACAATGTAAAGGTTCTTTTTTTCCTCCTTTTTCTTCCTTCTCCATTTTTTATATATTACATATAATATTCTGTAGTCTTTGTCTATCCCTTGATTGACTTTGGGGATAGTTGATTTGTTTTGGCATCTGCCTAGTAATTAATTGTTCTACTTTCTTTGCTGTGGTTTTATTTCCCCTGGTGACAGCTATTTAGCCTTAGGAATACTTCCTTCTATAGCAGTCCCTCCAAAACACACTGTAGAGGTGGTTTGTGGGAGATAAATTCTCTCAGCTTTTGCTTATCTGAAAATTGTTTAATCTCCTGCAAATTAAAATGATAATGTTACTGGATAGAGTATTCTTGGTTTGAGGCCCTTCTGCTTCATTGCATTAAATATATCATGCCACTTCTGACCTGTGAGGTTTCTGTTGAGAAGTCTGATGATAGCCTGTTGGGTTGTCCTTTGTTTGTGATCATTTTTCTCTCTGTAGCCTCTTTTAAACGTCTATCCTTATCCTTGATCTTTGCCATTTTAATTATTATATGTCTTGGTGTTGTCCTTGAATCCTTTCTGTTGGGAGATCTATGCACCTCCATGACCTGAGAGACTATCTCCTTCCCAAGACTGGGGAAGTTTCCAGCAATTAGCTCCTCAATGACACTTTCTATCCCTTTTCCTCTCTTCTTATTCTGGTACCCCTACAATGCAAATATTTTTCCATTTGGATAGGTCACACAGTTCTCTCAATATTGTTTCATTCTTAGAGATCCTTTTTTCTCTGTGTGCCTCAGTTTCTTTGTATTCCTCTTCTCTAATTTCTAATTCATTTACCGTCTCTTCTACTACATCTAATCTGCTTTTAAATCCCTCTGTTGTATGTTGCATTTTAGATAATGAAATTTCTTAGTGGTTGAATCTCTGTCCTAAATTCGCCCCTCAGTTCTTGAATATTTTTCTGTACCTCCATGTGCATTTTTATGATTTCTATTCTGAACTCTCTTTCAGGAAGATTGGTGCGTTCAGTTTCATTTGGCCGTTTTTCTGGGGTCTGTGAGTTTTTGGTCTGAACCGGGTTTTTTTTTTTTTTGAGGTTTCATAGTTCTGTGTGGTGCCATCTAGGGCCCAGAAGCTCTAGTGTCATGCTGCTCGGCATCTGGAATGAGGTTGGGGGTCTCAGGTGAGCGGCGCTGGTTCCTGGGGGGAGGAAGGAGCTGTTTTCTGCTTCCTGGCTGCAGTGCCTTTCTCTAGTGTCAGAGCCAGTGGGCCAAACACACAGGTGTAAGCCTCTATGCTTTGCGCCTGTATTTGTCATAGGCGTGGCCCCACTCTGGCTGACCTGACGCCAGGGCAGGGACTCCCGGTTTGCATGCTGGTGCCGGCAGGCCAGGAGGAAGGTGCAGCAGGCTGCATATCACAGTGAGGGGCCTCTGAACTGAGTAAGCAGCCAGGGGGATGGAGTACCTTAAGCTCCTCAAAGTTCCCAACCTTTGGGAGCAGAGCACGCCCAGACAACCTTGTCCACCTATCCCTTTTCCTATGCAGCAATCTCTGTGCAAACCCTGCCTCTCCAGCAGCCCTCTTGCTATTAGGACGCCTTCCAGACCACACCCCCTTTCCTTCATCTCGGAGCAGCTGGATGTGGATCCCTGTCCTCCACAAATGGCTGGAATCTGAGTCTCTACAAGTATTCCACCTGTCTTACCTTTCTAACCCCACTAATCTCCAGAGCCCCATGCAGTGTAGGTTTGTGCTTCCAAAGGAGATCTCCATGGCGGGGTGTTCAGCAGTCCTAGGCCTCCACCTCCTCCCCGCTTGGATTCTCTTCCACAGATGATCTGGGGTGGGTCAAGGGCTTAGGTCCCGCTGGATCAAGTCTTTGGTATGTTATCCTGGTTCTTGAGGTTCTCTGTTCTCCAGGTGTAAGCAGTCTGGCACAGCCTTCCTTCCTGTTGCTCTTCCAGGATTAGTTGTATTAAGTATATTTTCGTATTTATGTGTGGTTTTACAAGGAGTTCTCTGTCTCACCTTTCACATCGCCATCTTGAATCCCCCATCTGAGGGTTTTTTATTGAAATTTTAGTTCCTGTGTGCTATGGCTGCTGCTTACCTGCAGGATAAAACTAAGAATGGGAAACTCACCTGAGGTGACCCCTAAAAACTGTGTAAAAGAGGAACTCACCTATTCTGGTCTCTTTTTCCAAATTTGTATTCTCATTCAAAATCATCTTAGTTTTGTTCACTCTCTAGAGCCTGTAGGTAGCAGTTTTATATTTATGTTTTCCCCCAAGAGCTGATAGTATCTGTCTGTAGTTTACTGCATCATCTTATTTGAAGCTTTGTTCATGAAGCCAGTTTTGAGATTTGCTCCACTTTTGCAGTCTGCTTTTAAAAATAATACTCCCTTTAAAAATGATTATTACATTACTGATTTTTGTATATCTGTTTGGGTTGCTAGACATCACTATCTTGTTTGGGATTTCTTCTTTTTAACTCATCTTTCATAGTGAATTCTTAAGACAGACTGTCATGTGAATGTCCTTACCAAATATGTTCTTAACTGTTCAGTAAACATTTGAATGCTGCACATCTGCTAGTGACCAGAAGAACATAGAGATGAACAAAGTATGTTCCCTAACACAAATTTTATTGGTACATTGTACAGGAAAACAGCTATCAGTGTTCGAGACAAATAAGTACAAATTAACTTCTGAAAAAGTGAGATTTGATCTTAGACTTATTCAAAATTAGAAATTCAGCAGGTGGGGGGAAGAGGAGGGTGGATATTTTAAGGTTAGGAAACAAAAGGAATAGAATATGAATGTGTGACAGTCTTGGCATATTTGGGGAGTGATTAATGTCTTGATGAGGCTAGAGAATTGAGTTTTTGGAGGGATATAGTAAATATGGAAGCTGAAAAGGTATATTGAGGCCACCTTGAAAATGCCACACTCAGGAGTGTAAATGTTATTCCTAAAGCAGCAGAGGTTCATATTTGAGGAGTGAATGGATTTGATCCAACTTCTGTTTATAGTAAGATAAGTGTGCTGGCAATGTTAACTGTGGACTTGAATGTGAACATAATAAAAAAGTAAGCAATACACAGGACTTGAAGCACTCTGGTTGAAGTGTACCAATATGTGAAGAGAACCATTGGGGTAGTTACTTGAAATATTGCTCAGGTAAAAATTAATGCTATGAGTAAGTGACTGTTTAAGGAAATATGAAAGAAGAGTGTTATGAAATCCAAGAGAATCATTGCATTTTAAAATACACTTGTAAATGTCCCAGCATCATGCTGAGTCTACCAGGCTTGGGAACATTCTTGACTTAAAATTCCTTTCATAGCAGTGTACTTTAGGCTGTACTATAGTGAATACAAAGTGATTTTCTTAGGATATGTGATGAGACCATTTCGGTACTTAAGGTTTGTGTGTCGTTTAGGTACCAAGCCTAGTGAGAATTTAGGTTTCTCCAAAAGTTTTTAATAATTTTTGCTCTTTGGGTCGAAACTAGTCACTCGTCTAATTCATAGTCATTCATAGTCTGCTTAAAACTGGAAATTTCAAAATACCAATCAGTTATTTAGAATATTGGTTTTGATTATTATCCAAAGAGAAATGATAAGCTTACAAAAAGCAGGACAGTTTCAACACCACTTTTAACCAGCTGATTGATTGTATTAGTTCTACTCTATACATTCATTTCTTACACAAATGTTTATTAGTACTTACTGTGTGTTAGGCACTTATCTAGGTACCATATGTATAACACTAAATAAAATAGGCTATATCCTTGTTTTTGTGGATCTTTCAGTCTATTGGGAATAGACAGATAATATACATGCCCCCAAAGATGACATTTGAACAGAGACCTGAAGGAAATTAAGGAAAAGATAATTCCAATATCTGGGGTGAAGCATTTTATGAAGAGGAAAGAACAAGTGGATAGGCCCTGTGAAGGAAGCATGCTTGGTGTTATTGAGCAAAAGCAGGGGGCCATGTTGTTGAAATAAAATACTCCAAAAGAAAGAGTAGTAGGAGATCAGATCAGAGAGGTAGTGAAAACCTGTGAAATATTGCAGACCAGTGTATTTAATTCTGAATGAGATGGGAAGCCATTCACAGATTTTGAGCATAGAATTGACATGATTTGAGTTATTTTTAAAAGGTCATTCTATTTCTGTAGAGAATACAGACTGTAGGAAGGGGAAGAAAAAAGGACCATTCAATTAATATACAATAAAGGACCCATGAATATAGAATGGGGAAAATCCTCTTTGATAACTGGTGTTGGGAAAACTGGACAGCTACATGTAAGAAAATGAAACTGGATTGCTGCTTAAATCCACACACAAAAGTAAACTCAAAATGGATCAAAGAACTGAATGTAAGACAGGAAACCATAAAATTCTTAGAAGAAAACATAGGCAAAAACCTCTTGAGCATAACTATAAGCAATTTTTTCTTGGACACATCTCCTCTGTCAAGGGAAACAAAACAAAAAATGGACAAGTGGGACTACATCAAACTAAAAAGCAAAGGGCACCATCAGCAGGACAAAAAGGCACTTACAATATGGGCGAGTATATTCGTAAGCAACTTATCTGATAAGGGGTTAACATCCAAAATGTATAAAGAACTCATGCACCTCAACACCAAAAAAACAAATGACCCAATTAAAAATATGGGCAGAGGGCCTGAACAGACATCTCCAAAGAAGAAGTACAGAGATAGGCACAGGAAAAGAAATATAACAGGCACAGGAAAAGATGCTCCACATCACTAATCATTAGGGAAATGCAAATCAAACCACGATGAGATACCACCTCACACCAGTTAGAATGGACACTATCCAAAAGACAAGAAATAGAAATTATTGGCGAGGATGTGGGAAATGGGAACCCTCCTGTACTGTTGTTGGTGGGTATGTCACTTGGTGCAGCCACTGTGGAAAGCAGAATGGAGGTTCCTCAAAAAACTAAAAAGAGAAATAAATAGCATTCAATGCAGGAATTACACTTCTAGGAATTTACCCAAAGAAAACAAAATCCCTGATTGGAAAAGATATATGCACTGCTATGTTTGTTGACACATTATTTACAATAGCCAAGATATGGAAGCAATCCGAGGGTCCAGGTCCATTACTAGATGAATAGATAAAGAAGAGGTGGTGCATATATACAATGGAATATTATTCAGCCATAAAAAAAAATCCTGCCATGTGCAACAACATAGATGGGTCTAGAGGGTATTATGCTCAGTGAAATAAGCTGGGCAGAGAAAGACAAATACATATGATTTCACTTATTTGTGGAATATAAAAACAAAGCAAAACAAAATGAACAAAATAGCAGTAGACTCATAGACACTGAGAAGTAACTGGTGGTTATCATGGGGGAGGGGTTGGCTCTGGGTGGGGAGAATGAGGAGTATAAAAGGGCACAAAAATTCTCAATCATAATATTAGTTGGTCATGGGGATAGTAGTACATCATGGCGAATATAGCCAATGATTCTATAACATCTTTCCTATGTTGATAGATAGTATCCGCACTAGTTGAGGTGAGGATTTAATAATATGGGTAACTGTTGAACTACTGTGTTGTATACATTTGAAACCAATGTAAGATTGTATATCAACGATACTTATATAAAAAAAGAAAAAAGGAGACCCTTGAGGAAGCTATTGTAATAGAGGTTAGAGGTTATGGTTACTTGGACTAAAATGATCATGTTTAAAAAAGTGAGTCATAGGTAGGTATTGGAACCATATTGGACTATTAAGAGACTGAGTAGGAAGACCTTTTTGCTGAGACTTATCCAGAGCCTGAGAGAGGCGATTAAACCTTTTAAAAAAAAAGAGTTGATTGTCTTTAGTGCATCTATGGAAGAAAACACCTGGCAATGTTTAGGTACAGGGCTTTGTATTTATACTGGAGAGGAGTACAAGTTAACCCTGCCATCCAAAAGACTGCCACTTTGTTTTAACGAAACACCTATGTTAGTACTTGGTTTCTCTAACCAGAGAAATGCAGAGTTTGTTTTTGTTTTACAAAATGGTGATTGCTTCTTCAGTTTATACCATTTCAGCTTAGGAGAGGTTTCATAGGAACACTCTGCTTTGGATAGCAGGGAAAACCTGTATTGCAGTTGCTTCTTAGGTGCTGTGGGAGGGGTTTCTTTATTTTCAGAAAGTTGACAAGCTAGTTAGGGAAGGTTTGGAGACAGCTAAAGAGCTTTGTCTCTTCATATAGAGCAAACCCACAAGATACCAGGTCACTAGCAAAATACCTGCTGGCCCTCTGGGAATTTGGTTTCAATCCCTTGCTATCAGGCAGTTTCTGTTTTTCTGAAAGATATAAACCTGTCATTTGCTTTTGTTCCTCTACTCTTCTTTGATTAAAACACTGTAATGTCCTGTATAATTGTATCATTGCAGGCATTTATATAGAGTGATGTGGCTAATAATGATTACGTAGCAAAATAATGGTGTTTTGAAAGTTATTTTCAAAATTGGTCATTTTTCTTGAAATTAACCATGTGTTTACTACCTTATTCTAGTGTACTTTGGAACTAGAATATTCCTACTTTGTGTATCTTTGTCCTTAACAATAAAATACAGAAATTGTGATTGATTTAATTTTAAAAGATGACCATAGGAGGTGATTCCTTCTTATCTTTTTGTCCATCTTATTTTCTTATATACTTTAAAAAGTTAAACTGTTTTGACAGTTCATAATCTCAATTTTTTTATAAGTAAAAATCCTCTATAGGCAATGTTACGTTCTTCATATGAAGTACCCTGTCCTCTCTTAAATTCCCTTACAATTTTAATATTTCCATAACTTTCCTATTTTGTTTTCCATTAATGTGTAGCATAACAAAAAGGATTTGCTATTATATTCTAATTGACCCTATTTCACAATGAATTTTTGGAAAAAAGCATTGGTAGATTTATTTCATTAGTATTTAAAATCTTAAAAATACAATAAAAATGGTGGGCTTTTAGATGTATATTATTTTACAATGATTGCAGCCTTTGAGTCTCATCTAAAGGAATATCATTACTCCCCAAATAAAATTGAATAAAAAAAATTGAAGAGACTCATTGCTTTGGTTTTCTGATATATCTATTGCTAATCAGATTTCTTTCATCAAATCATTTATTGGATCACCTTATAGCAGATGGCAATCCTGCAAAGTATATTACCTTTCCCTTATTTATAACAGTGCGGGGATTTGATATTTTCAAAGAACATTTTACTTGCCAAAATAAAAGGCTTGATTTCATTGTTACCAAAGGCTGTGGCACAAACCACTGTTTTTAAATATAAGGCGTAAAATTTAATGTTTGTTCCTTACAGGAGAATATTAAATAAAAATAGGTTGCTTTTTAAATTGGGGCCCATGGAATCAGGCTATATATATTGGATTTTATTTTATTGGTTCCATTCAGAAAAGCAGTTAAGAGTTTCTGTATATAAAAGATTTAAAAAGAAAAGGATCATTTAAACCTTTGTATTATTAAATTGATTAGTCCTTTTCATCTTGTTGAATAGATAGTTAAGGAAGACTCTAAGTGTTTATATCACTTAATTATTGCTAAAATTTCTCTTAAATCTACCATATCAGTTTGTCAGTTGAGGAACTAACCTTTAATGTTGAATTGGTGTGCCTAGACTAGGAAGGAAGGAAAATACATGGAAATGATGGTTCAGTCATATCTCAATATAAATGTTTCCCCCCAATCACTGTATTGCAACTATGGTGTATTTTCTTGTTGATAAAATACATTTTCAGGTTTTGATCAATTTGCATAATTTCTAGATTGTTTATTTTCTGTGTGTAGTTTTGTTTTTTCTGCTTTCCTTGGTCTTATGGTTGAAGCTGGGTAAAGTTTATTATTACTGTCATATTTCTGTGTTTGTACAGCCATTGTCTTCAGCAGAAAGGAGTCATTGATGCTAAGAAATGACTCATGCCTTTGTCAGTGCCAGCCACGACCTTCTACTCAAGAGTCTGGATATGTTAACAATAAAACTATAGAGCTTTGAGATGAAAACTTAGCTTAGATCTTTGTTATTCTATAGCATCCTCTGAATCTCCTGCTATATTATGTCCAATGTCATTGGTATGTAGTGCTCTTTAGCTGGCATATTAATTTATTACCATTTTATTTAATTAATATTTGCTTTTCCATCATGCTGTGGAAATAGTGTCACTTGATAAAAATTGAGTATGTGTTTTCACAGAATTTCATATATCTCTTCTTCCATAAGAGCTGAATTTTTTGTCTTTTCATGTAGACAGTAGTAAACTATAAAAAATTGAAGGAGGTGGTCATTTACTCTTAGAAGTAGCAATGGATGGGGATTATCCCCTATTCTAAAGTCTCCAAAGACATATTTTCTTCCTGAAATTCTGCAGTATATACAGGGCATTATATATGGAGTAGTGGCGAAATTACCCTGAAGTAATTTATGTATTTTCTGCAGGTTTCTGAACAGCCAGTTCCCCTCAAATGCAAATACCACTCGTTGAGTTGTACTGTCTGCTCAGCCAGATACAAAAAAATCCATCACAGTATCCTTTGGGATTTATATCTTTCACTTTCTTCCCTCCTTAGGTATGGATGAACGAGGAGGTACAACATCTTGGGGAACAAGTGGTCAACCAAGCCCCTCTTACGACTCATCTAGAGTAAGTTTGTTCATCAGCCCTTGACTAAAACTGTAAAGATAATTTGGCAGAATAAGTAAGTTCTTTCATATATTAACTCCATTTTTAAAGAGAAATGAGGATTAACTTATTTTCATAGGAATCTAGTAGAATACCCAGTACTGCCATAGTAGATTTAATTCTATTTACTGTAATACTTTGGGAATTTATTTTATCTCCTACAGTAAAGGAAATATTCTTAGTGTTATTTCTATGTCTGGACTACCTGCCATACTCTTTACTAAAATGGAAAGAGTTAGGATACCTCATTACGTATTCCCCATATGTAGCCATTTTTCTTCATGTATTATTTATTTACTTTGAGAAATGGCACTGTCTTTCAGAGTACCAGCTTCCAGTCTCCCCTGTCCCATTCTTGCTCCAGTAGTCATCATCTGTTTATATCAGGGACTCTATAGCCCTGTCTCTTGAAAGCATGTCAAAACAGACATAACAGATGACATTTCTTGTTGGCCATTAAGAGAAAATAGGACCAAGCTAATGTTCTACACACTGAGAGGGCAAAAGGTTAGTGACTTTTCCAGCAATAAACAAACAAACAAAAAAAAAACCAAAACTTAAAAAAAATGAGACCGAAAGACTGAAAATTAAACAGTAGAGTTGGCAGTATGATTGAATCTGTGCACTCAGACTCCCAAGTAAATTGTTGAGGTTAAGAGATACCTATACCTTTTCCGAAAGGTCATACTTTAAATGAATAGTGAACTATTTATCTCTCTTAGAATTAACCAAGAGAAGATAGAAAAGCATAAAATTTATAGGGACTTAACTGTAGAAGCATATTGGTTTAAGTGAAAGGAAAACTTGAGTAGGTGATTGAACTTCATAGTCTTCATATGGGTTACACTGTTTTGCATTGAAGAATGCCGAGTAAAACTACTTACTAAAATGATGTGATTTTGCTGTTATATTTGGCTGTAGCCTATGTTCAATTTATTTTAAATAGTTTGGGAAGGACAGGGATTTTCATGTGGAATCAAAAAAATAGAGAGAGATAGTGCCAAGAAACCTGGATTGTAGTGTACAGAGCACAGTTCTGGGTATCACAAGACTTGGATTTACTACTGACTCTACTATGAACTTGTCATTAATCTTGGGGATAGTTAACCTGGTTGATGTCCACCTTCCCTTCCGCCTTTAGAAGTTTTTGATTCTTTGAATAATACTGTGCATTTAGATGGATTCACCTATCTGAGTTGCTGTACTCCTCCCTCCTGTCCCCACTTAAAACTGTAAGGGACAAAGAATACTTTTGTAGTACTGTACAACCATATTTGGCATGTGAACTTTATTAATACTGTATATTACTATACATTTTACTTAATAAGATTACACAAAATTTTGTAGGGTGAATTTAGTATTTATTTAATAGCTCTTCAAGGGGAATTTTTGCTATGTACAATTTTTGCCTGTAGCCTGACTTTAATTCTAAGGAAGATACCATTCTGCTCTGGTTACCATGATACATAAGTGAGCTTCACCAGAGTTGTATGGTGAAGAGGCCACAAACTTCCCACCATTGTGTTAAGTTTTAATACTATTTCTCTCGGAAGTAGGAAAAGTAACTCCAGTAGAGCTCCAATCTGGTGTGTCTGCCCTGTTTTTCACAGATCCACCAGGAAAGTAACCTCATGGTGCACAGGTGGGTGGTTGAGTTTCTTCTGCTCATCACAGCTAACATCATTCAGTACAGTGTTAGCTAGGCAGACAACGGAAATAAACACTGTGCCTCATCGTGGTTATAGAAGAATGGTAGGCATGGTTAGCCTTCTTAAGAAATGTGGAGATGACACAGAACATGTTTGAGACACTGAGGAAAGTAACACAGCCTTTGTGGCATGTATTTCAGACCTTCCTATCTTTGTTAGAGTCCTGGTTTCTGCACTGTTGACCTCCTGCCCACCTGTGCAGAACAAAACCCCAGAACAGATAGAAGCATCAGAGTGGTGTGAATGGCACTTCTGTTTTCAGAAATATGTGAAACTGGTGATTGAAGTTAAAGCAGCAGCAATGCAAAGAAGAGATAAAATCTCAGGTTGTTTAGACGTGGGCATGTGGTATATAGTTAATGAGTTTGTCCTTTACCTCCCTTATTTTTTTATCAATTCTTGCAAATTAATGTTTCCTATATTTGATACTGTACCAGGCATAAAGGCCCAAGAGTAACATGATTTTTCTTATTTCTTGTTAATGAATTATTCTAGTTTCAGATTTTTTTCCACTTTACAAGACAGTGATTAATAGCATAGACTTTGGAGCCAGACTGCTCGGGAATGATCCCAGCGCTGCCACTTACTACTTGTGTGATTCTGGACAAGTTACTTAAATTCATTTTTACCTCAGTTTACTCATCTGTGAATCTGTGAAATGGGAAAATAACTACTATATAAGGTTGTTGTGAGGAGTAAGTGAGATAATATATATAAAGTGCTTAGATCAGTGTTTGGTACATAGTGAGTACTATGTAAATGTTGGCCTCTATCCTATGTATATCAGAATTCAATAACTACATCTGTATGTAACAATTAAACAAATTTAAATGAATGAATACATTTGCAAGTGCTGCATTCTAAGTGTAATGAATAAGAGTTATTATGTGCTGATTCAGTCATGCTTTATATACTAACTTCAGATTTGTAAAGAACATAAATAAAATTGATTTCCTTTCCCCTCCAGTTATCTGTTTCTTGGGAAAGCATAAGTCTTCTACAAACTTTGAAATAAATGTTTTAGTCTGTCTAGTACAATGCTTTTGACATAAGGATGCTCTACGTGTTTGCTGAATATAATCAAATTGGGGAAGAATCCTTAGATTTATTAGGTTAATTGTGTTTGGGGATCGAGGGAGGAAAGAATCAAAGATGATTTAAGATGGTGAAGCTTGAGGTAGATGGTAGCAGTGTTAATGATGATAGGCCTTTCTTCTATGCTTACAAATTATTGTCCTGATTGGTTACACTACTTAGTGTAGCATTTTATTTAAGATCCCAATGTCTGGGGAGTTATATTCTGTGACCTTGGACAAGTTACTTAACCTCTTTGTGCCTCAGATTTCTCATCTCTAAAATTATGATAATTTTATATGTACCTCTGTAGGGTTTTGATAGAGATGAAATGTAATAATAACTATGACATGCTTAATTTCATTTATTGATACAGTAGATTAAAGCTGCTATTACTCTTATTATTGCCATTATTATTATTATCTCCATATATCTAATACTTCATTGTGCATTTTGATGGTTATATTTCCTGATGTACAGATTCTATTTCTGAAATGTGTATGAATTTTAGTTTGTGAAAATTCCAAGTGGCCATGTCATCTTGGTTTCCTGGCCCCTTAAAGCTCTGCCAACCTAGGCCAAACTCAGAATGCTGAAGTACCATTGGGGTTTGCTCCCTGGGCCAGGGGTTATGACAGGGCCCACAGGACAGGAAAGTCTTCATGCTGATACTCTTTCCTCAGATACAGAAATTCTCATTCTTTAATTTAAAAGGTAAATAAGTTCACTGGTAGGTAACCACTAAGAGAAATTATATTCGTAGGTACCACCAGTGACCAGTTGGCCTTTTAATCATGAGCATTTTTCAGGTTCTGTATAATTTATTATAGTTATTTTTGGGAAAGAAGCAACATTCAATTGAGTAGAATTTGAGTGCTTGCTTTTTCTAATTGTTAAATTTCTACTGTGGTTTTTTTTTTTACTATGGCTTGCAGAATGAAATGATTATGTCCATGTTACTATTCCTTCCCTTCCCAGTTTGAAGTATAGAATTTTCAGAACTAGAACGTATGTTAGTTTTTTATATCCAGTCCTTTTATTTCATAGGTGAGCAAACTAATGTCAAACTGGAGAGTTTGACATTTGGCTAGGTTGAGATGTGTACTATTGATATAAAATACACATGAAATTTGGTTAGACAGTTTGCCTATTTAATGACGGGCTCTGGCCTAGAACTCAGATATTCTGTAGCTAGTACATTTTTTTTTTATATATAAAAGTAGGATTTTATTTTTTTTTAAGTTTATTTTGATATCATTAATCTACAATTACATGAGTAGTATTATGGTGATTACACTACCCCCTTCATCAGGTCCCCCCCCCCCCAACCCCATTACAGTCACTGTCCATCAGCGTAGTGAGATACCATGGAGTCACTACTTGTCCTCTCTGGGTTGTACAGCCCTCCAGCTAGTACATTTTAACCCCTCTACCTTGTATTCCCCATCTCAAAGAACTGTCTTAAATTTTCTGCCATATGCTGAGGGAATGGAGAAAGAGGAGAGAAAGGTGAAAAGAGAAAAGAGGGTCTGCAATTAATATTCCAAAAGAGGACATAGGACGATGTGATAAAAAAAAATTGCCTGGCAAGTATATAGTGTATTATGAGGCAGAATAGCATAGAATTTAGAAGCTTGAACATTGAAATCAGATAATCTGTCTGGGTTCTATTTCTGACATTCCTCCTTCCTAGCTGTTTTACTCTGGGCACCTTCTCTTTCCCTCGAGGATTTTTTTTTTCTTTTCCTATTTTCATTGAGAGAAGTGGGTGGTAGTTACTAACAATAGCTACCTTACTAAAACTCCGGACATAGGCTTATTAGTGGAGAAGGGGAAAACCAGTTATGTGGTGATGAGTTGGCTTTAAAATACTTGGTTCAGCTGCTATGACTCAACACAGAATAATTTCAGGGACTTTTATTAAGGAATAAATAGTAGGTATGTTTTGTGGTCTTTCATTTTAATACATTTTGTGACTTCTGCTAGCTGTCACAATGAAGGGATGTGAGGGTTTGGTTTATTTAAAAAAGACCAGCGTCAGTCATTTCTCAGATAAGTTGTCAGGAGTACATATGGACAGCAAGCCTGATAGACCAAGTCAGGTAGAAAATGAAAATACGAGGGTTTGAAGATTCAGGAATTTCTCTAACCTTCTAAGAGGCACACACAAAGGTACAGATCAGGTACTTGGGATAAGGAAAACAAAAGTAAATAATTTAACTAGCGCAAACATCATTTTCAGATTCAGTGGGGACTAAAATGAGTTCATAAATTATCCGGATAAGTTTAATGTTACTTCTCTAGCAACTTCTGGACCATTTCTGCCAGATATGCTAAAGGGAGCTTGAATTTTGCTTAGTGCTCTTTCCATTTTTAGCAGATACTCAGTATCTCTTTATTCATGTGGAAGAGCCTGACTGAAAGCCACTCGATAGCTTGATGGATAATGAATTGGAGATGGGATAATATAGAGCATTAGTTCCCCTAATGTGCTATTTATAGGAAAAAAAAACAGAGGTCATTCTGACCTCAAGAAAGGTTATTCTGGCTGGAATTTTGGGAGAGCCTGATGTGTAGTTCATTTACATTTGACAGTAGAAGCCTTGGAAACGTCTAGGGGTAGAGAGAACCTGTTGTTTTCTTCTCCCAGCAGATCACAATTGCATGGGATTTGCTAGTCTTGTAAATAAGTATGGTAATGTTCTCTGCCTGCTTTTGAGGAAATTGTGCTTACTGTGGTCCCCCAGTTTTGAGATGCTGAGATGTACACTCGGTTTCTGAAATGTCTAAAGTGAATACATGTATATCTTAGAGTTCAGGAAATATTATTAGAAATAAAGTTACATTTACTTAAAGACTTAAATTATAAAACTCTTTTAAAGCAGAAATGGAAAAGCTATAATTAGGCAGCAAATAATTAATTACCAAATTAATTGTATTGATTACCATGGGATTACGGAAGAGGGAGATATTACTGTTGGTAGTTAGGAAAGACTTAATAGAAGAGAAAGTGTTTCAGTACAATATTAGAAGATAGACAGTGTTTGTATGAGTAGGTTGAAAGGAAGAAAAGTTTCTGGTAATGTGGAATGATAAGACCATAAATCACAGAGGCCCCCCAAGTCACAGAATTCAGTAAATAGTAAATCAGCTTGCCTTGTAGGTGAAGAAAGCAAGTAACCCTTCTGTAGAAGAAATATAGTCTATCCTTTTTTAGGGCAGGGAGGGCCAGGATAGGGCAGGGGGGGCGGAAAGTAGAAAGCCAATTAGAAATAGACTTTTATGCTGGGAATGACATAAAGGGCTTAAGAAGATCTGTATATTGTGGTTCATACCACATATGAGTCAAAAGTGAAAGAGTGATAAGAAATAAGATGATCTGGTAAGATGGAAATACATAGGTCCACTTGTGATAAAATAAGACTTAGATTAGGATGACAGAATCAAGATCACAAAGTAATAGAAAGAGGAGAGATGTTGGAAAGGGGGAAAAGAAATAGGCACACTTGGTGACTAAGGAAGATATAAAATCATATAGACTCACTCCCCCACAGAATCATGACTCCTCAGTTAACTCCATGACAAGTTAGCTGTTGTTGTGTTATATATATAACTACCAGATCATTTGATTTTGGTAAATAGTTTCCCTTATATATGGAAAAATCTAGTTGTGTGAATAAAAAATAAAATAGTTTTTACTCATATTTGTTAGCATTAATGGGTAAGAAAGTTTAGTATCACTTTCTCTAGATTGTTTACTCTTTGTTGGGGGAAAATGGCATAGGTTTTTTAGCTAGTAGGAATTCAAATGCAATAATTAGAAAGGACACACAAATTTTGAAATAGTATTTTATGCCTCTTGATCTCAGGTACAAAACACAAGATGAAGCAGTTAAATAGCAAAGCAAGACAGGAGGGACAGAGAATTAAAGTAAGTGTTTTCTATCTATTGCATCTGTGTTCCCATTAACCTCTGTTTTGTTATGTAACTGCTCCTTCTGAATGTTCTGAATGTAAAGAAAGCTATGGGTAAGGAAAAGGTGTATTTCAAAGTTAGGTTTAAATAAACTCATGAGAAGAAATGTTGTTTGTTACTCTTGGTTGTTTTCAAAAGAGCAACTGCTTGTAAATCGTAATCTTGAATAAGATTCTTGGATAAGAAAAAATTGGTTTAAGATTATGTAGGCTCCTTTAAATCTCTTGACCATAGATATTTAAAATGAAAGAAATCACATAGCTATCTAATTGTCCACTTTTCCATTTTACCAGTCAAACCTTCTATTTTTTCAGTCTAGCCATTCTTCAGGTACTATCCCTATTGAAATGCTTTAACATAATCTTTTGGAAAGAGCCTTTATGTCAGTTTCTCACCTCACTGTAAGTTGCACTAAACTTTGTATGCCTATGAAATCTTTATCAGGATCAGCCTTTACAATTCTCTTGCTTAATCTCATTGTTCAGTCTTTAAAGTTAACAAATGGAAGTGAAAACTTTATTACTCTTTTTTTTAATATAATTTATTTTATTATCATTAATTTACAATTACATGTGCAATATTACGATTATTAAACTACCCCTTCATCAGGTCCCCCCCACCAACCCCATTACAGTCACTGTCCATCAGCGTAGTGAGATGTTACAGAATCACTACTTGTCTTCTCTGAGTTGTACTGCCCTCCCCGTGCCCCCCCAACATTACATCTGCTAATCGTAATGCCCCTTTTTCCCTCTTATCCCTCCCTTCCCGCCCATTTTCCCCAGTCCCTTTCCCTTTGGTAACTATTAGTCCGTTCTTGGGTTCTGTGAGTCTGCTGCTGTTTTGTTCCTTCAGTTTTTTTCTTTGTTCTTATACTCCACATATGAGTGATATCATTTGATACTTGTCTTTTTCGGCTTGGCTTATTTCACTGAGCATAATACCCTCTAGCTCCATCCATGTTGTTGCAAATGTTTATTACTCTTTGAATCTCTCTTATGTCCCTTTTTGTAATTGTTGAGGTCTTACATTCTGACAGTATTTTTTTTCATTTCTATGCATTTAAGTATTTCTTATTCATGAAAATATAATGGAGGGTGGATTCTGGCTGAATACATTTTTAGGACCACTTAGCTTATTTTTATTAACAATAATCATAGTTAACATTTGTCATAGTTTGAAACTTTTCTCATGTTGGGTATTTTAAGCTTCATACCAGCTCAACAAAAAACCACTTAAAAAATCCATTCAGAAAAGGTACATAACTAACCAGATACTGAACATCCAAGACTGTCCCTTTCTACAATATCACACCTATCAAAAGTATGAGACCCCAAAGCAGCTGTTATTTCAACTTGTCTAAGACTCCAAAGACAGCTATTCTAGAAATTGTCAGATGATGTTCCTGTTATTTCTTATAAAAATATTGACATTTTATTCTTAACAAAATATAAGCCATGGAATGAATCAATCAGATAAGCCTACTTCTTTATTTCACCACTGTATTTGACCTTGGAAAAGATAAGGTACACAATTATTGAGCTTCAGATTTCTCATCTACAAAAGATTTATCTCATAAGAAGTGTGTGAGAATTAAATACAGGATGTTTTATAAAAGTATTTAGCACAGTATCTGGAATTTATTAAGTAGTCTATTTACATCCAGTCTCATGAAAAGTTACAGCTCCATTCTGATACAAAACCATGTTAGGAATTTTACAAGTCTTGGATGTTCCTTGGAAAGGCAGCTGTTTTGAATTCCTGGGGTATGTCCTGAACAAGATGAGGAAGTTGTTATGGTTTTTAAACGCCCACCAGGAGGTTCTGTAAGTCAGAAAAAGTAAATCATATTTACAAAATTTAAACTATTGGAAAACTTCATTGCATTACAGATGTTGGGATTTAAAGATTATTGGGGGGGAAAAACTAGGCAACCTAGATGTGTACCATTGTAAATTCTTACTAATCTACATTCTTTTGACAGCATATAGATTCTAAAGAGATTTCAGTTCATCAAATTTGTTTGAAAGGACATCTATTTCATAAAATAGTTATGAAACCTAAAATGAGCTGCTTTATGTCAAAGGCTTAGCATAGTCAATTAATGTTAGTTCCCTTTGTGATCTACTTTTGTTTTCATATATTCTAACATTTTTATTCTTGAGAATAACAAGCTTGCAATGTTTTCCTTCAACTTACTGTACTGATGCTTTAATAATTTTTGTGTTATCAAATGAAATAACCTTATTGTAGTTTTGCTATCATAATCAATATACTACTGTTTGCATGGAACAGATGGTATTCTTGCTGTTTAATATAGAAATCAGTGATTAAACCACCAAGTGTCAGCTGTCCTGAACCAAATATCTTCTCTGCATTGGTGGTACCATTACATCTTATTGAGTTTATACTTTTATGAGTTCTTGCTTCAGAAATACTATTCTTGATATCCCACTAACTCTACCTTACTTTCTTAGATCACATTTCCTCATTGTCTTTCTTCCCAATTTGAAATCTTGTAGTCTTCTCTTGGACTTCTGTACTGTTGTTTGTGGGCTATTCATACAGAAATCTTTTTTTCTCATGCATCTTTCACTCATGAAGCATTTATTGAGATTCCACTATTTTTTAGTCACTGCAATTAGTTGGCAGAACAAAAATAATCAATCCACATTCCCTGGGTAAAAAGAATGTTCATTATCAGGTAAAAACTGGTTATTATACTATAGAATGACAGAAGTTATAATAGAAATAGACATAGTACTTGGTTATGAAATTTCCAGGGCATACCAAGTCTAGTATATTTATGAGTTAATATAGTTACTGAGTTAAGAAAAATTAAACAGACTTCTTTGATGGTGTTATATTTCTCAGTTTTTAGTTTATTGTAAATTATAAATCTTTAAAAAGAAATGGAATATACTTCTCACATTTTTTCCCATCATGGAATCCTTTTGTATTATTTATGAATTGAGTTTGCTCATAATAGTCTCAAGAAATAGTAAATTAGACCACTTATATTTAACTGTTAAGTTACATCTGTGATCACTGCAAATTCATTTTTGTATTAAGGTATGAAGTAAGGGTCAAAGCTAATTTTTTTTTTGTATGAGACTGTGCAGTTTTGTTGGCACCACATTTTGAAAAGATTGAAAAATCCTTTTCCCCATTGAATTTCCTTGTTATCTCTGCTGAAAATCAATTGACCGTATATGTGAGGATCAATTTCTGAATTGTCTATTCTAGTCCAATAATTTTTTTAAAATCTTTACACTATAACCATACCATCTTGATTACTGTACCTTTAAAATAATTCTTGATATCAGGTAGTGTAAATCCTCCAGCCTTGCTACTCTGTTTCAGAATTTTTTGCCTATTCTAAATACTCATATAAATTGAAAAATTTAAAACCATTTCTACAAACCAGTTTCTACAAAGTCTGGTATTTTGTATGGGATTGTATTGAATCTCTAGATTTATTTAAGGGCAACTGATATAGGGCAACTGATATCTTAACAATGTGGAGTCTTCTGATCCATGAATATGTCTCCATTTAAGTCTTCTTTAACTTCTCTTAGTAATGTTTTACAATTTTCAGTGAATGCATCTTGCACATCTTTCATTCATTTTATTTCTAAATATTTATAAATCAAAAAGATTATGTTAATACAAGATTTTTATGTATTATATAGAATACATAAATTTTTTGTCTAAATATAAATCAAAAAGATTGTGTTAATACATGATTTTTTAATTTTACTTTTGCTTATGTCTTATGTAAAACTAGAATAGATATTTCTGTTGACCTTGTATCCTGTACCTTGCTAAACTCACTAGCTATAGTAGCTTTTTGGAGATATTCTAGTTGGATAGTATGTCATCTATAAATTTAATAAGGGTTTAACTTTTTCCTTTACAACCTGCATTTTTTTCCCCCTTATTGAACTGGTTATGATCTGTTACACAACATGGAATAGAATTGGTAAGAGTAGATAGCTTTGTCTTGTTCTTGATATTGGGAAAACAATAAACATGATCCTAACTCTAGATTTCATTGATGTGTTTTATTAGATTGAGGAAGTTCCCTTTTATCCCTTATTGTTGAGAGGATTTATCAAAAACAGATGCTTGATTTCATAAAATGTTTTTTCTGCATCATTGAGATGGTCATATGGTTTTTCTTCTTTAGTGTGTTATTGTGGGAATGATGTTGATTACTATTTTAAATTTTAAACCAAACTTGGATTCCTGAGATACATAGCACTGGATTATTATGTATTGTTCTTTTTATATATTGTTGAATTTTATTTGTTAAAATGTTAAGAATTTTTATATTTGAGTAATACTGATCTGTAGGATTTTTTTTAACTGTCTTTTCAGCATTTGTTATCATGGTAATGCTGACCTCAAAGAATGAGTTGAGAAGTATTACTTACTCTTTAATTTTTTAAAGGAATTTGTGTGGAATTGATATTATTTCCTTCTTAAATGTTTGGTAGAATTTAACCAGTGAAGATAAGTGGGCCTGAGGTTTTCTTTAGGGGATGATTTTTCAATTAAAATTCCTATTTTAGTGATAGGTAAAGAGGTCTCAAGTTTTTTTTTTCTTAAGTGAGTTTTGTTGGTTTGTGTATTTTAAAGAAATATGTCCATTTGTACATTTCATCTAAGTTCAATTTATTGGCATAATGTTCATAATATTTCTTTGCTATCTTTTAAATATTTGTATTATCTTTTGCTGCATTAAAAAATTTCCATAAACTTAATGGTAATTAAAACAACACACATTTATAGTCTCATAGTTTCTGACATGAGGAGTTTTGCATAGCTTAGCTTAATTCTCTGCTACAGAGTCTTTATCAAGGTTGTAAGCAAGATAGTGGCCAGAACTTGGCTCCCATCTGAAAGACCATTTGGGAAGGATCTAATTCCAATTTTTTGGCAGGACACTGTTCCTTTGGTTTGTTGAACTGAAGACCACAGTTCTGTGTTGGCTGTTGGCTGGAAGCTGCCTTCAGTATCTTATCTGGGCCTTTCTTCCATCATGGCAGCTTACCTCATTAAAACCAGCAAAGGAGGGAGTCTGCTAGAAAGATAGAAGACACAATATTATGTAGCCTAATCATAGAAATATCATCCTATCACTTTTGCCATATTCTGTTGGTTATAACCATGTCACTAGGCCAGCTTACGCTCAAGAGGAATGGTTTATATAGGGTATGAATACTAGAAGACAGAGATTATTGAGGGCCATCTTAGAGTCTATATGGCCCCAGTATTTGTGGGATTTGTAATTATAATTCATAGCTCATTCTTGATACTGATGAATTGTTTCCTCTTTTTTTCCTGACCAGTATGGCTAGAGGCTTTTTTACTGATTTTATTTTTGTTTCACTGGTTTTCTCTCTTGTTTTTATTCTTGTTTTGTTTTCAGTATCTTTGACTTCTGAATTTACCATTACTCTGATAATTTGCTCTTTGTTTTCTAGTTTCTTAAGGTAGAAGTTGAGGTCATTGCTTTGAGACCTTTCATCTTTCCTAATAGTAATTTTAGTACTATAAATTTTCCTCTGAGCATGGTGTTACCTGCTTCCCACAAATTTTGCAATTGTGTTTTCATTTCATTCACTTCAAAATACTTCATAATTTTCCTATTGATTTCTTCCTTGACGCATGGATTATGTAGAAGTATATTATTTAATTTTGAAATATTTGGGGATTCTCATATATTTTTATTAAGTAAAAAATAGTTTTTAATTAGTAAATAAAATGAATTTTAATTTATTAAATTAATTAATTCCATTGTGATCAGAGAAAATGCTTTAGTTCTTTGTGTAGATCCATATTTCTATTGGGTATTATTTTCCTTTTGACTGAAGGACTTCCTTTAATATTGTGTAGGCCTGATGCTGATGAAGTTTGTCATCCTCCATGTGTCTGAAATAATATCATTATTATTATTATTACTATTTTTAATTAGGTATAGAGTTCTCAGTTGAGATATCTCCCTCTCCTTCTCCCAGCAGTTAAAAAATTTACTTTGTTTTCACTCTCTCAGGGATCAATGTCCTGTGCCACCCATGTCCAGTGTCTTAGAACTATTGATTAATCTATTTAGTTTAGTTTTTTTGATTGTTTGAGTATTAATGTAGTATTCGCTGCTGCATTTTCTGTGGAAGTGTAAATGTGGTTTTTAGTTAGGCTGATCTGATAGGACCTTGGATTGCTTCATCAGTAGAAACCCTAGGAACAGCATGATATGAATGAATGGAGAAATGAAGCCTGCACTATCAGCTTATTCTGCACAAGACTGAAAGTACTGGTTTGTTCAAGAGATCCTTAGAATTTTGCTATCGTATTCACTATTGTGAAGTTGCTTTCCTTATTACCAGATGTCCCTAGATATTTGTCTACTAATATTTTGTAAGCAGAAGACAAAGAATCTGTTTTTTAATATAGCAGTATGATTAGATGTCTTCACCTGACAAGCTGTGTGAACTTAGACATGCACCTTTACTTCCTTGAATCTTTTTACTTTGTCTCTTTAAAGATGCCTCTGTCTAAATTAGTTTCAACCAGGGTTTCCAGATTCTGACAAGATAATGGAAATGAAGGTTCAAGTTGATTTGAAAATATACGAAATAATCTAATCCAGCTGTTTATCTAAAGTGTTTCAGAGACCTCTCGGTATTCCTGAGACCCAGTTAGAGTGTTTGGAAGGTAAAACTGTTTTCATATCACTGAAGTCTTGAACTCCCCAAAGTCATCCATTAAGGTTGGAACCAACTTCTTCCAAACTCCTGTTAATATTAATATTTTCACCTCTTCCCTTGAATCATGAATGGTCTTAATGGCATCTAGGATGGAGAAATCCTTTCAGGAAGGTTTTCAACTAATTTTATCAGATCCATCAGAGGAATCACTATGGCAGCTATAGTCTTACAAAATGTGAATCTTCAATAATAAGACTTGAAAGTCAAAATGACTCCTTGATCCATGGGCTGTAGGGTGGGTACTGATTTAACAGGCATGAAAACAACATTAATCTCATTGTCCATCTCCATCAGAGCTCTTGGGTGATCAGGTGCATTGTCATTGAGCAGGAATGTTTCTTCTGAGCAGTAGGTCTCAACAGTGGGCTTAAAATAGTCAGCAAACCATGTTGTAAACAGAAGTGCTCCCATCCAGGTTTGTTTGTTCCATTTATAGAGCACAGGCAGAGTAGATTTAGCATAATGCACAATGCTTAAGGGCCCTAGGATTTTCAGAATGGTCTGTGGTTAGTGAGCCCAGGCCTCAACTTAGAGTCTCCTCTCTAGCTATAAAAGTCCTCGATGGCATCTTCTTCCAACAGAAGGCTGTTTTGTCTGCTCTGAAAATCTGTTGTTTAGTGCAGTCACCTTTCTTAATTACCTTAGCCAGATCTTCTGGATAACATGTTGTAGCCTCTATATCAGCTCTTGCTGCTTTGCCTTGCAGTTTTGTATTATGGAAACAGCTTCTTTCCTTAAACCTCACGAGCCAACCTCTGTCAGCTTCAAACCTTTCTCCTGTAACTCCCTCACAGCTCTCAGCCTTCATAAAACTGAGGTGGAGTCCTATTAAGCCTTACACTGGATTAGGCTTTGGTTTCAGAGAATGTTGTGGCTGTTTTGATCTTCTATCCAGACCACTAAACTTTCTCCTTATCAGCAAATAGCTGTTTTGCTTTCTTATCATTTGTGTGTTTGTTGAGCAGCACTTCTACTTTCCTTCCAGAGGTTCCCCTTTCCATTCACAACCTGGCTAACTTTTTGGTGCCAGCAGCCTGGCTAGCTTTCAGCCTGTCTCCGGCTTTCAACATGCCTTCCTCACTAAGTGTAATCATGTCTAGCTTTTGATTTAAAGTGAGAGATCTGAAGCTCCTCCTTTCATCTGAACACATAGAGGCCACTGTAGGGTTATTAATTGGTCTGATTTCAGTATTGTTGTGTCTCAGGGAGTAGGGAGGCCTTAGGAAAGGGAGAGAGATGCAGAACTGTGGAGCAGTGAGAACACACATGACATTCATCCTTTAAGTTGTTCACCATCCGTTTTATATGGGCAGAGTTTGTGGTGCCCCAAAACAATCTTCAAAGAGCACTGATCACGGATCACCATTAACAAATATAATAATAATGAAAAGGTTGGAAATGTTGTGAGAATTACCAAAATGTGGCACAGAGACATGAGGTGAGCAAATGCTGTTCAAAAAATGGTGCTGATTAGACTTGGCCCAATGAAGGGTTGCTACAAACCTTCAATTTGTTAAAAAAAAAAGATGTAAAATATCTGCAAAGCACAATTAAATAAGATATGCCTGTGTATGTTTCTCAGACTGAAGACTGAGTACTCCTCCCAGGGTGGCTCCTCAGCAGTATGTTGAAGTTCCTTAGAGGCCTTCATGGTTAGGCAACTGATGGAGAAGAAGATAGTTTTACCTAGTGATAGTTAAAAAAAAAAAAGGCTGGAAAACATTCAAAATTGAGTAATGGGTTTTAGTTACAAAAGTGCCATGAAAATGGGAGGGTATTGTATTTAGAATTTAATTCCTTTGATCTTCATAGGAATAAAAGCTAACCTAGAAGACAAAGGTTCCTTAAATATTCCTTTGAAATAGTAACATATTGATTGGAAACAGTGGTTGTATAGCTGCAGTTGTGGAAATACTTAAAGTTAAATATGACTTTTAAAAATGCTTTCTTGAATTAAAAAAAGTTAACTGGAAGTTTTCTTAAAAGTATCTAAAATACTTTGTCAAGAGAAATTATAAAAATTGAAAATGAGGAATTGTTCAAAATCCAAGAAAAACTTGATGAGTTCTTTCACAGAGCTCCCAATTTAATGTAGTAGTCTCTGCTAAAAGGCTATGTTTAGTTTTCAGAAGTCTATTCATCATGAAATTGTAATTTCTAAAAGTTAGGTTTTAAATATCAAATATATTTACAGAGTAGTTACTTGTACCTCTCATGTCTGATGTTGATACCTTTCCACTTTTCAAAGGAAGTCCTAACGTTTCAACTTCTGAGATTGTACAAGAGAAACTATATGTAGCAGAAAACAGAGGTATTGTGTTCCTTTGGTATTGGGTAGAAATGGAGATTTCTTTCTCTGCCCTTATTTTGTTGGAATGTCTGTATGGCAACCTGTGGTCCTGTAGCCAGATGAGTTTGTGAGGTTTCAGAGATGTAGGAACTGAATAAGTGGTGGGTCTGTCTCTCACAAGTCCTTTTGCATTCAGTTGCTTTGGGTAGCTTCAGGGCTGCAGAACAAATCACGGATTCCCTAAGGAAGACTAGATGCCTCCCTCCTCTGATCCTGTTTCTCTTTTTGAAACTCAGGTTGAATTTGGATTTCAGGCTTTGACCATAAAGATTTTTATTTCTGTGAGAATAAAATTTTTTTGCAGTGTTCAGTTCATTACTAATAAGCTCTTCAGATATGCCTCCTTTAATTTATTGAAATGGAGTTACATAGCCTTTCTCTAGAGTGTTTCACCCATTTTGTGAGAATGAATATTCTCAACTATAATTGTGAAGGCATCATGAGCTCCATGTTATAGGGAAGCACTTACCTACTAATCCTAATGGTATACAAATTTGCTTCTAGGTTTGTGTGGGGAAGGAAATAGACACTCAGGTAGGTCATGGAAGTACAGAGATCCCCTAACAAAAGGGACCCCAGGAAGACAACACTGAGGTAAATAGTAATTAAAATGGCAAAGATGAAGGATAAGGAAAGAGTACATAAAGCAGCCAGATAGAGAGAGAAAGCAATTGCTTATAAAGGGAACTCCATCAGGCTGTTAGCAGACTTCTCAGCAGAAACTTTATAGGCCAGAAGGGAGTGGCATGAAATAGTCAATGCACTTAAACAGAAGGATATTCAACCAAGAATCCTCTACCCAGCAAGATTATCATTTAAATTTGAAGCAGGGATTAAAAATTTACCTGATAAATGGAGGCGCAAAGAATTTATAAGAACTAAACCAGCATTCCAGGACATTAAAGGGACTGCTGTAGATGGAAATGTTCCTAAGACTAAAGTAGCTTTCACCAGTGAAAGTAAACCCAGTAAAGGTAGTAGACCAATTAATTACCAAGCAAGTACAAAATTAAAACAAAAGAAGCAAAATCAACTATATGTAAAATTAATCGAGGATTACACAAAATGTGCAAATTATGACATCTAGTACGTAAAGTGGAAGAGGAAGAAAAAAGGTACTTTTAGATTGTGTTTGAAATAAAATAATCAGCAACTTAATATAGACTGTTATATAGTAAGGGAGCTATCCTTGAATCTTTGGTAACCAGAAAACTCCTGTAATAGATACACAAAAAAATTTAAAAAGAGAATTCAAATTACAAAACTAAAGAAAACCAAAATAACAAGAGAAGAGTATAAGAAAGAGAGTAACAGAACAGAGAGGAACTATACAAACAACCAGGAAACAATTAATAAAATGGCAGTAAGTACATACCTATCAATAATTACCATAAATGTAAGTGGACTGAATGCACCAATCAAAACACATAGAGTGGCAAATGGATAAAGAAACAAGACCCGTCTATATGCTGCCCACAGGAGACTCAGACCCAAAGACATACACAGACTAAAAGTAAAGGGATGGAAAAGGTGTTTCATGCAAACAATATGGAGAAAAAAGCAGGAGTAGCAGTACTTGTATCAGACAAAATAGATTTCAAAACAAAGAAAGTAACAGAGACAAAGAAGGACATTCCATAATGATAAAGAGGTCAGTCCAACAAGAGGATATAACCATTATAAATATCTATGCACCGAACACAGGATCACCTAAATATGTAAAACAAATACTAACAGAATTAAAGCAGGAAATTGATTGTAACACCTACATTTTAGAAGACTTTAACACCCCACTCACATCAGTAGATAGATAAATCACACAGGAAATAAATAAGGAAACAGAGGCATTTTGAACAATACATCAGATTAAATGGACTGAACAGATACGTACAGAACATTCCACCCAAAAATAGAAGGATACACATTTATTTTTCTGAAGTGTACATGGAATGTTCTCCATAATAGATCACATACTGGGCCACAAAAAGAGCCTCAATAAATTCAGAAAGTTTGAAATTGTGTCACGCAACTTGTCAGACCACAGTGGTAGGAAACTAGAAATAAATTACAAAGGAAAACAAAAAGCCTATAAACACATGGAGGCTAAACAACATGCTTCTAAATAATCAATGAACAAATTAAAACAAATGAAGCAATACATGGAGACAAATGTAAACAAAAATCCAACAACCCAAAATCTGTGGGACACCACAAAGGAAGTTCTAAGGGAACTACATAGCAATATAGGCCTACCTCAGGAATAGAACAATCCCACATAAACAGTCTAAACTCACAATTAAACTTGAAAAAGAAGAACAAATGAAACCCAAAGTTAGTAGAAGGAGGGAGATAATAAAGATCAGAGTAGAAATAAATAAAATAGAGAAGAATAAAACAATAGAAAAAAATTAATGAAATGAGGAGCTGTTTCTTTGAGAAAATAAGCAAAATAGATAAACGCCTAGCCACACTTACCAAGAGAAAAAGAAAGTGTACACACATAAACAAAATCAGAAATGAGGAAAGAATAGTCACAATGGATACCACAGAATACAAAGAATTATTAAAGAATGCTATGAAAAGTTATATGTCAATAAATTGGACAACCTAGAAGAAATGGACAAATTCCTAGAAAAATATAACCTTTTAAGATTAACCCAGGAAGAAACAAAAAATCTGAATAGACCAGTCACCAGCAATGAAATCAATTTGGTAATCAAAAAAACTCCCAAAAAGCAAAATACCAGGACTTGATGGCTTCACAGCTGAATTCTACCAAACATTTAAAGAATAGCTAATACTCATCCTTCTTAAAGTATTACAAAAAGTAGAAGAGGAGAGAATACTTCCAAACTCATTCTTTAAGGCCAGCATCACTCTAAAACCAAAGCCAGACAAAGGAACCACAAAAAAAGAAAATTATAGATGAATATCCCTGATGAACATAGATGCAAAAGTCAACAAAATATTAGCAAATTGAATTCAAACGTACATCAAAAAGATTGTCCACCACAACCATAGGATTTATTCCATAGATGCAAGGATGGTACAGTATTCATAAATGAACCAATATCATACACCACATTAACAAAAAGAAGGACAAAAACCACATGATCATCTCAATAGTTGTTGAAAAAGCCTTTGACAAAATTCAACATCCATTCATGATAAAATCTCTCGACAAAATGGGTATAGAGGGTTCATATCTCAATATAATAAAGTCCATATATAACAAACCAACAGCCAACATCCTACTTAATAAGCTTTTCTTTCTAAGATCAGGAACAAGACAAGGATGTCCACTCTCACCACTTTGATTTAACATAGTACTAGAGGTCCTAGCCATGGCAATCAGATAAAACAAAGAGATAAAAGGCATCCATATTGGTAAGGATGAAGTTAAACTGTAACTATTTGCAGATTACATGGTATTATACATAGAAAATACTAAAGACCCCACCAAAAAACTATTAGAACTCATAAATGGATTCAGCAAAGTTGCAGGATACAAAATTAATACACAGAAATCTGTTGCATTCCTGTAGACTTAACAATGAACTAGCAGAAAGAGAAATCAGGAGAACAACTCCATTTACACTTGCGTCAAAAATAATAAAATATCTACGAATAAACCTACCAAGGAGGTGAAAGACCTTTACTCTGAAAACTATAAGACACTCATGAGAGCAATTAAAGAAGACAGCAATAAATGGAAATTATCCTGTTCTCATGGGTAGGAAGGATTAATATTGTCAAAATGACCATCCTTCCCAAAGCAATTTAATCAAAATTAATCAATTTAATTAATGCAATCCCTATCAAAATACCAATATCATTCTTCAATGAACTAGGACAAATAATTCTAAAATTCATATGGAACCAAAAAGATCCCAGATATCCAAAGCAATTTTTAGGAAGAACAAAGCTAAGGGGCATTATGCTCCCTGACGTCAAGCACTACTGCAAAGCTACAGTAATCAAAACAATGTGGTACTGGCACAAGAACAGACCCGTAGATATATTCTTGATCTGAGTATAAGTCCTGAAACCATAAAACTCTTAGAAGAAAACATAGGCAAAAATCTCTTGAAGATAAAAATGAGCAGTGTTTTTCTGGACATATCTCCTCAGGCAAGGGAAACAAAAAATGAACAAGTGGTACTACATCAAACTAAAAAGCTGTACAGCAAAGGACACCATCAGCAGAACAAAATCTTAACCTACAATATGGGAGAATATATTCATAAATGACTCATCTGATAAGGAATTAATATCCAAAATATATATAGAACTCATATGCCTCAACACCCAAAAAACAAATAACCCAATTAAAGAATGGGTGGAGGATCTGAACAGACATTTCTCCAAAAAAAAAAATACAAATGGCCAACAGGCACAGGAAAAAGATGCTCCACATCACTAATCATTAGGGAAATGCAAATCAAAACCACAATGAGATATCACCTCACACCAGTTAGAATGGACACTATCAAAAGACAAGAAATAGAAAGTGTTGGCGAGGATGTGGGAAATGGGAACCCTTCTGTACTGTTGGTAGGTATGTCACTTGGGGCAGCCACTGTGGAAAGCAGAATGGAGGTTCCTCAAAAAACTAAAAAGAGAAATAAGTAGCATTCAATCTAGGAATTCCATTCCTAGGAATTTACTCAAAGAAAACAAAATATCTGATTCAAAAAGACATATACACTACTGTTTATCAGCACATTATTTACAATAGCCGAGATATGGAAGCAACCTAAGGGTCCATTAATAGATGAATGGATAAAAAAGAAGTTTACATAAATACAATTGAATATTATTCAGCCATAAAAAGAAAAGATATCCTGCCCTTTGGAACAACATAGACGGTATTATGCTCAGTGAAACAAGCCAGGTGGAGGAAGACAAATACCATATGATTTCACTTATTTGTAAAATATAAAAACAAAACAAAGCAGAATGAAAATAGCAGTAGACTCATAGACATCGAGAAGTGATTAGTGATTACCAGCGGGTAGGGGTTGGAGTGGGTAGTTGGGGAGGGTGATGGGGGGATAAAGGTGCTCAGAAGTTCTCAGAAATAAGTTGGTCACAGCGATGGTAGTTCAATGGGGAGAATATAGCCAATGATTCTGTAACATTTTCCTATGTTGACAGATAGCAACTGCACTAGAGGCGAGGATTTAATAATATGGGTAACTGTTGAACCACTGTGTTGTACCTGTGAAACCAATATAAGATTGTATGTCAGTGATACTTTAGTTAAAAAAAAACACATTGTTTCACTATTATACTTTTAATTCGGGATTACCCTTAGGTTAAAGCTGAGTAGCTTTAGTCAATATGGGCATCAAGAGGTAATGTAAATGGCTCATGGTCAGTATCACCATGACTGACAACTGAATTCCAAAGTATTGTCCTAAGGATCCTACTGGGATATGCAGTAGTATTTTAATCATGCACAATGAACAATTATGTCTGTGATGAGGATCTACAAATCACTATCAGCCAACACTGTTGCCATGGCTGTAAGAACCTGTACAACCCTGGCCATCAAAACAAAACACTAGCAACAAACTAGAAACATTATTGTACTTTTGTTAAATTTTGCTGTATTTACATCTGCAGTAATGTATGCAGTTTCAATTATAGAACCTTTTGATGAACTAAAGAACCTAGTGGAGATTAACTCATTTAACAAATATGTCTTATATATTTATTATGTCAAAGTACTGCCTTTAGACCTAGTTCAAATTATTTTAAATAAGAATATAAATATATAAGGATTAAGTGAACTAATAAAGAAATGTAGTCATGCTTGCTTTGCTTTTTACTGTCTGGAAAGTCCATCACAATTGCATACAACTTATCAGTGGACTTGGTAAGCTTTGTTTCTTAAGTTTGGGCTGTCTGTGTAGAATTTTCTGCCTCTGTGTGAGGTATGAGATTTTTTCTTTATAGTATATTTCTATTCTGGAGAATAGTTTGACAATACCTAGTAAATTTGAAGATGTGTATACTGTATAACCCAGCAATTCCACTCATTATTAACTTCTAGAGAAAAGTTCACATAAATTCTTATATATGTACAAGGAGACATATTACTAAAATGTGTATAGAAGCCTTGTTAATGAGAAGTGAGCTAAGTATCACCAAAAGCTGACCAAGTAAATTTGGCGTGTTTATAAATAGAATATTACATAGTAGTGACATGTATATACCAGTGTTGCACCATTTATCAGTCTTACATATTGATTAAGTGAACAAAGAAAAAAGGATGATATTACTTAGATAACTTTTTAAAACATGCAAAATGGTGCTATATGTTATTAGGGAATGTGCATATATGCTGAAAATATTAAGTTAATGAAAATGATGAACAGATTTGGTATAGTGTTTACTTCTGAGGGGAGTTTGAGAGAATTCCATAGGTGTTTAAACCATGTTGGCAGTGTTTCATTTGTTGAGCTGTAGATACATAGCTGTTTATTACATACATCTTAAAATACCTAAACTAGTTTAAAAAACATTTAAAAATTTGGAGAAAGAAATGTCAAAATGTTGTTGATGTTTGCATTTCAATTGTAAAATCAGAGTCTTTTCCTACTTAATTGATGCTATTCTGTACATTCCCAGTTTTCTACAATGCAAGTATGTTACTTTAATCATGTTAAAGGAAAAAGTGAGAAACTGTTGTTTTAGAACAGCAGTAAATGGCTTTTATAGAAATTTTAGAAATCTAAACAAGTAAAATAAAAATTGACACTTCATAATTTTCTTGTCTTTTTCCTATTTATAGAGATTTAATATTACTGTACTTTATAGTTATTTTTATTATTTTTCTCATGAATGTAAAATAAACATTTAACACATAAGTCTGGTCTTAAAAACTATTTAAAAATGTTATTGTACTGACTGTAAGAACATTGTTTTGCTTTTACTCATTGGCTGGTGTTCCATCTTCTTGCAATTGATACTTCATATTACATGTATTTTAATAAAGTTATGTTTTGCTAGGTTTGATATATTTGAATTGATTACACACACAAATATTTTCAAATATTTATTGAGCAGTTATATGCTCTGTCAATCTGAAGATATACAGTAGTATAAGATAAAAACTTGAAAATATGTAAAATCTGAGATTTCTTTTAAAAGAGTACTATTTTAACTTTCATCTGATTTTCTCTGGTTGCATATAGTATGTGAAAGGGACAGTGGAGTTATAGTTAAAAAATGTGAGCTGTTAAGGATTTAGTGAGATGCTAGTGGTAATAGACGAAAAAATAAAAGGAGCTAATCTTATTTTACCATTATTTTCCCAGGCCCTGTGCCTTACAAGATAATATAGACTAGTTCTTCCCAAACTTTAACTTGCATATAAATCCCCAGAATCTCAAAATGTAGATTCTGATTGCTTAGGTCTAGGATGCACCCAGGGGTTCTGCATTTCATCCATCTCCCAGAATTTGCTAATAGTGCTATTCTGAGGATCACACTTTCAGTACCAGGTATATATACTAGCTTCTTAAACTATCTGTGCAGAACTACCTTTAAAAAAATTATCTAATAAATCATAGGACAAAACTTTTTGAAAATGCAATTAAAGAATATATAGAGGGCAAAATGGAGAAGATTGTATTATTTAATGTGTAACTTTTAAAATTTTTTTGAGATATAATTGACATATATTAGTTTCAGAAGTATAACAGTGATTCAATGTATGTTAAAAAATGATAACACATTTAGTCTGGTTAACCACAGAGTCACATTTTTTTTTCTTGTGATGAGGACTTTTAAGATCTGCCCCCTTAGCAACTTTCAAATACACAAATACAATGTTATTAACTATAATCACTCTTCTGTACATGGTATCCCCTGGACTTACTTATTTTATAACTGAGAGATTTTACTGTTTTATCTCCACCCATTTTGCCCACCCCTACCCTCTTCCTCTGGTAACCACCACTCTGTTCTCAATATCTATATGTTAGGGTTGTTTTTTCTTTCTTTCTTTTTTTTTTAAGATTCCACATACCAGTGAGCTGATACCGGTGTTTTGTCTTTCTCTGTATGGCTTATTTCACTTGCCATAATGCCCTCAAGGTCCATCCATGTTGTTGAAATGGCAAGATTTCCTTTTTATAACTGAATAATATTCCTTTTGTACATGTAGTAGAAACTTCTTCACTTTATAATGTGTTGATGGATTTATGATTTTGATATAGTCATTACTGGAGAAATTAACTTTCAGAATCTGAAAGGAAGATGGCAGTTGAATCTCTTAAGACATACTCTGCTTGCAGGTATTTAAACATAAAGATAATTTACAATTGAACAGTCTAGAAGATGGAGACCTGCAATACAGATTAAAGTTTGCCAGAATTAAGTCTCTTGGAAGCACCAAAAAGAGCTTTGTCCTTATTGAATTTAATAACAAAGAAGCTAACAAGTTGAGGAGCCAGAGTTATTTATTGGGATAATGGTATAGAATAGTGGGAAGCTTCTTGCTAGCCGGGTGATAGTTCAGAGTTTTTTTGTAATGTTGGTTACTGGGAGTTTTAATTTTTTAAAGTGTGAAATGAGACCAGTCTTTGTTAATTTCCCTCATAGTGTTAGTTTTAGAATCCCCTGGGAATTGATATGAGGTATATGGCATTATTAACCACAGCTCTGCCAATCCCTCACTTCCAGATCGTTATTAGCAAGACCCTTAACTTCAGTAGTATCTCTTTAAAATCCTGGAAGGTTATTTTAACATCTGGAATCAGTAACATATTTTTATGTTTCCTGTCTCAATATGCTTTTTCCTGTGATGCCTAGAAATGGTTTGGTATCTCCACATAGAGAAAAAACTTTAAACAGATAAAATACAGAATTTTTTCTGCTTATAAACTTTCAAATACAATAAAGCTACAGTCCAGAGCAAGAGAGCATCAACTCTGATTTGTTCTAATAGGTGGCATTAGCAGTTACTTGGATAAATTTGACAACGAGTGGGCTCAATTTAGAACTGCAGTTCAGATTAGTTTCAAAATGATAGCAGCTCTGATCGATTTCTTTGGGTCTGTTGTCAATTGTAGCAGGGGATTAATGTTTCTGAGTTTTGTACTATGAAATAAACATGAAAGAAAGCATGAAATGCATTTTATAGAACACATTTAATAGTATGAAAGTTTCTATGAAGTGTTGAGATGAGATTATTTGTTTCGCATATTAAATCATAATTTCAACAGATTTTAAGTATAGAACAGTTTTGTAGTCTATCAAGTGATCTTATCAGTTATTAAGTAATCTTTTGCATGTGTTCCATTTTATCGTAAGACAGGAACAGCAGTTTTTTAGGTTGTATTTAGAAATATTTTTGTGGTTAGTAGCATACAATTGCTAAAAAACTATGATAGATGATTCTGGTAGTATTGCTCTATCCTTCATAGTGTTTATCATTTCATGTATAACAGTTGTGGTTTTATTATTAATGGTTATTTTAAAAGTTTTAGAGAATTTAAGATTTCTGAGTGCAGGGAGTCAGGTTTGATTCTTTTATTAGCATAATAGTCTTTCCAGTTTAAAATATGCACCATGATAGTTCTGTATTTAATGATCTCACTGGTTTAATTCCTTTATATTCCATAATTGAGATAGCATTCATTTATTAGTATCGCATACCTGGGCTCCTTATTAACAATTGCTTAAGTTTTGTTCCTTTCTTCCTTTCTTGTCATTCCGACCCTTCCCTCAGGCCAGTCACCTTCCCCTTATTTTCTCCAGCCCTTTGATATTCTGTCTGGTCACTGCATTATGTTATCGCATTCTTTTCTTTCACCATTTCTACTTAGGGGCATCCATACACATCTGCCTAACTCTATGTGGCACTAAAGGAGTCTCTTACTTAAACTTTGGGTGAACTAACCCATCTCTTTCATTTCTACTTCACATCCATCTTCTGCTTAAAACTACATGGATGAATATATACCTTTATACCTAAAAATATTTTGTTATTCTAATTATTTTAGATTTCTTTTGTGTGTGTATAGGACTTAAATGTGGGATTCCTCCCTAATTTCTACTTATCTGAAAAATTCTGCTGTTTTAATGTTCTGGTCTGGGAGTATAGTCACCTTTCTAGTCTTGAGGTTTTCCTCTCTGTATATGAAAGAGATTTTTATTTCAGATTTTCAAAGTTCTTGATACTAGCAGTATGGTCCATGGACCATTAACATCAACATCACCTGTTAGAAATGCAGAATTCTCAGGCCTCGCGCAAGTCCTTACATTTCTTAATCTACGTTTTATCAACATCTCTAGTCAATTGATAAGAACATTGAAGTTTGCAAAGCACTGTGTTAGGATTCATCCAGCTAGTTGACACATTAACATGCTGACTGATAGACATCTATGTACTTTTTACAGAACTGATCTTAAATATGTGACCTGCAGTGATATTACTTAAAAGTTTGTAAATTATTCCTCTTTGTTAACCAAAAGTTACATTCTGGGTGGATATCACTACTACTGTGTGTAAAAAATCAAAGAATAATCTCAAACTTAGTAAGTGAGGTTTTGGTATATATTAGATTTAAGTTATGGCAAACATTTATGTAAGCCCAGTTTCTTTGTTCCTTCCTTCAGCATCAGTTTGTATCGGTGGATGAAGAACTGTCTTCTTTTGCTTCTTGTGCTACGGCATTTCAATAAAATTGTATGCATTAAGATGAGCCTTTAGTGTGTAGGGGAAAATATTAAAATTTCTTTTTAATTTGTGTCTTACATGAACAAAATTATGCCTTACTGAAATTTGGTATGTTTCAGTAGTATAAGTATACAATTTATAACAAATAGACAAATATTTGGGGCCCATATTCAAATCTTGCTTTCAGTGATTAAAAAAAGCTTATATTCTCCTTCTCTGTGGTGCAGTATGACAATCCCAGATTTTATGAGTGGACTGGGAAATAATGTGGAAAATTCTATACTATGCCCTGTAATATGTGGATGCACATAGATAACAGAGAGTACTTAATATTGTTTTTGAATGCTTGATGATAAAGTAATTGTGTTCTCTGAGCACATATAAGTGGGTCATCTATGAAGTTAATATGCTATGTGTGTATAGTAATTTGATGATAACCTAAAACTTAGGTTCATTTGTACATGTGTGCTTTAGGATATAGTTAAAAAAAACTTCATTATTTTTATTTTTATACCATGAAGGGAAAAATGTTTTTTATTGTACTTCAAGAATGAAGAGAATCCTCATTATCCTCTAGCATACAAATGAAGTGTCAGCAATGTGACCAATCTACAAATGCATTATCTTTTGGCATTTTTCTAGAGTACTGTCGTTGTTTAATAATGACAAATATTCTGTTTCTAGAGTAATATTGATGTTAAGTAATGATAAGTATTTCAGTGAGTCTTTTGTAGGTTTTAATGCCTCATATTGACTATATATATACCTAACAATGATAGTATGGAGTAGCAGAGAGAAGCACCCAGGTGTATGTGAGATGTCACTTAGCGTGTTAAATTTTAAGCAGCAAAAGTAAACTCCAAGGAGTGACTTTAGCCAGGAGCCATTTTATTTCATATATAGCTTCTGCTGCATATGGCTATGACAGGACAGTGTTTTTACTAGAGGACACCCTTGTGGTCATAACCAAGTTGTAAATGTCACCGAGATTCTTCTTGAATGTCTATCACATGTTTATCAGTGATTCTAAAGTAGATTAAAATGAAACAAAGATTCATTTGGGAGTTAACATTCCCAGATCAGTTTTAAAACAGAACAGCAGAAGGAATTGTGGCATGAATCCATAAGCACTTGTAACAATTTGACAGCTATTTATCCCTCAGTTCCTAGCCCTTTGGTTGAACTGACAGCATGCCTGAAAAGATAGTGAGGCCTGTTTCAGCCCCATTAATGTCTTCTTGTATGTTATCCTGCAGTCTGTGTAATGATAAATGTTCAGTGATTGATGATTTTGTAGTCCCAGGGGACTCTGGGTGATTTCTGGTCTCTGTGAGCCAGGGCAGTTTTCTTTCTTGTTTGGGCTTTTGTAAGCTTTTTTGATCATTATTAAAATTGTTTTAAGTTGGCAGAAGGGTAGGTATTACCTGCAGTTTTAATTAACTAGGTAGGGTTCAAAGGCTTGTTTAGAACAACATGATTTTAGAGGTGATGACTCAGTATGTATAAGAATCTGAGAACCAGAACAGTTTTTAACCCACAGAACTTTTGTACACTTTATTTGTAAACTTTGTTATCTTTTCCCTTCCTTTACTTTTAAAAAAACGTTTTAAGTTTTAAGGAGAAATTTATTAATACTAGCTATTGTGAAATAATAACATCAGCTTTATTGTTTTCATGGTATCTACAATTAGTTTTTTCATACTTTTAAGAGTCTGAAGTAAATCAGCTCTTTTTAATAGTGTCTTCCTTCTTACATGGCTCAGTTTCTATAGGAATCTATCCTGTTATACTAATATTAAAAGGGGTATAAACAGATCTTTTTTGCTACATATTTGTTTGCCATTTAGGAAAGAATTCACTTCTAATATATTGGTTGTGGATTATTTTTAGTATTTTAGGTAAAACTTTCAGTTGCCTAACCCTTTATTGGCAGGGTTTCCAAGTGGAGAATGGAGTTATTGCCTATTTATTACAACTCAAATATATTTTCTTAGTTAAACCTTTTTAAAAAAATGATTTCTAGAACTTCCCTTTTGGATCTAAAAAGATTGTGGATGATTTGGTAGTGGAGATTGGATTTATGGCTAATTTTCTTTAAGATCAATAAAGAAACTTTTTTTAAAACTTTAAAACCTTTTAAGGAAGGAATAAGAGGAGCACTTCTGTTTAGTTTTTCAAGTAATGAACAAGGAGCTTGGTTAGGACTGACCATTTGTAAGTCTGTATATTAATTAGGTGAGGGTCATTATGCTCAATTAGCAGGACTGACAATCTCTCTAATACTCTGGTCTTTTTTTTTTTCTAGGGTTTTACAGACAGCCCTCATTACAGTGATCATTTGAATGACAGTCGATTAGGAGCCCATGAAGGCTTGTCCCCAACACCTTTCATGAACTCAAATCTGATGGGTAAGTTAGTAATTCTCTGCAAGTAATATTCACAAAGCCTCTTTGGTCAGAGGCATTTTTAATCTCCTTGTCCATGAAGGACACATAAATATCTAGAAGAAAGTTCTTGAGTTTCTGGGGGCATCGAGGCTTTCCATGTTCAGCTCAGTTTGAGGAACAAGAGAAATGTAGGTCCTTCTCTTAGAGCCTTATTTTCATTGATACCAAAAAAGGAAATAGTGGTGTTTTGACTGTCAGTTTTAGCAGTGTTTTTGTCACATCACGCATTACATGTTTTCTGCTTTCTGGGCAGAGAAGCATTTCAGAGACATTTACAATTTACTGTTTGTCTTAACAGTTGTATATATATGGTAATTAAAAATAGGACAGCAGTGATTTTAGGCATATTTTACTCATGTTGCACACAGTATTTTCTTTTAGTACTGTTTGATTAAAATTTACTGGTACAATTAGATGTTGCAGCATTTGTTTTAAGCACTTGGGCTCATATTGGGTATTTTTAGTTTTGTTCTGCAATACTAGCATTGTACTTTGAGGGCTGTTACCTACCATTTACACCTGATTATTAAGGTTAGCCATTTTCTGTATCTTGTCCATATCTGCCCTATCCCCTGCAAAACACCCTACTTCCCCCCACCTCCCCTTCCCCTTTCTCACATGAAAATGTATAGCTGTTCAATCTGAAATGTTAAGCCTAAGCATTTTTTCCCCCTAGTTTGGATGCTTCTCTTTTTTTATTTGTAATGATAAATTTACCTTTTTGCAGAACCTATGTCAACAGAATCTCTGTTTTGTGATGTTTTTCCTTCTAACTGAACACATTACAAAAGCTTTTTTTAATCTGTCTTACTGATTATTGGTGGCATCATGTAAATATGGAAGGTTGGTGTAATTGACATTGATTTCATTACTTACTCTCTTAAGGACCTGACCTATATTGTGATCTTAGAATCGTCCTTTTAAGACACAGCCATGCTAATCTAAGTGGATTACCCAAATCCAAAATCCTGGTGGTCTGCAATTCATTCATAAATGGTTTTGCTTTGCACAATCTTTGTTTATTTTCCTATCCTTTATAAAGTGTTAGAAAGACATTCTCTAATATTCGTGTAGGTTTTGCCTAAGGCATTTAACAGTTTAAAGACAGAATCATTGAGTAAGATACAAGAGTTAAAAAATCTAATCAGCAATAAAACTTGTTTAAAATGACAATTTGTTTCAACATAAATGCAAATGAAAATCCTGGTATTACATATATTATCATTATAGGTAAAAGTCAGAGTTAAATTTAGAACAAAATAATTATCTTTGCATTTGGCCAGGGAAAACTTTTTATCTTTCTAATTTCTATTGAGCTAACCATCAAAGTAAAATAGATGTGATGCCCCAAATAATTTACTTTTCGTAGTACACCTTTCCCCAAGTAGCATTTATTGTAAATCTGGTGGTGCAAGCTGTAGCCAATGTTTTTGTAATTTCAGATCAGACTAAGTAAGCTTTCTTAATTGAAGCTATGTCTCTGAATTGTGAAAAACCAGAAATTGGTCTTTTTTATATTTATGTTCTAAGCTCCATTCTTAGCTCATAGAGATTACTCTTTCTCCCAGTAGAATTGCATCATTAGCACAGTTTTGAGCCAAGGTGACTGTTAAAATTATGGGGCTAAGTGTGGAAATTAAAGAATTCTAAGAAGTATGCAAGTCAGTCACTTGTTCCAAGCCGCTGTTGAATAAAAATATGTGTGTAATTCAGTTTGAGGTAACATTTTCTTGGTTGGAACAGTTATGAGTATGTGCTTGTTCATTTTTTCAGTGTACAGATAATTATTAGAATACTTTTAATAGTCATCCATCCCCTCTATATAAAATCAGAATCTAAAATAAGTCTTGAGATGAAAATCTCAGATTTATAAACAGATTGATCCCTTTGCAGTACAAATGAAAACATCTGCGTTCATCTGAATTACATTGTACAGTTAGTCAGGTGCAGCTATACATTTTCATTGAAAGTTTTAACTACCTAATCTTAAAAAATGTTAATTTACCTATAAGAACAGGGAACATAAACCTGAAAATCTTAGGCAGATGTTGTTCAAATGGATTTCACTGGTCTTTGGCCATATCTGATTTACTACACTTCTTCCCTTTTCCTTTCAGTAAAAATGATCAAATGAGGTATCTAATAATTTAGTCTAAGCAATCTGCGTGACAATAGCTTGCTTTTGGAAACAATTCTCTTAAATTGTAGAGCAGTTCTGTATAGCAACAGGCAATCCCCCTTAATGTGAGCTGAAGTAATTGAACTGTTAGATAACAAACGTGTGGGTTTATAGCACTTGTTAGAGTTACAGTGGATAGATTCACTTTTCTAGCCATTTAATACTTCAAAGGAGTTTCAGGCTAAAAATCTACATTGCTAAAGCACGACTGAGATGTGGTGGCAGAATTAGAAGCATTTTCAACTGTTGATTTCTAATCGTGAATAGGTATTATTTCAGAATGGTGCTGTAAATGATAAATGCTTAGAAACATTTAAAGCTAATAGGAAAGAAAGCACTAACGTGTTTCATCATTGCTGTCAACATGTAAAACCACCACAAAGGGGGAGGATCTTATGTTTAGGGAATGTTGTTATTTTTCATATTATGTTTAGCCATAAGCACATTTGCCTGAAGAAATGGTGGATTATAAAATGCCACTATCTTTCATAATAGAGCTCTCAAACACTTTAATGATTTTGCACATTGCAAAAATGAGAAGTTTTGTCTAGCAAGGGTTGATAATGATCCAGTAATGAACAGTTTGCCACAGAAACATGCATTTCTATATTCATTTAGCTATTTTGAAGTGTTTTACACAGGAAGTAAAGCTATTATGTTAGATCAGTTAATATATTTTTTTAATGAATTCCAGAATTATCCTGTTGATTTGTCAGTATGGAAGAAAGGGCTTTTCTTATGTTTCAAGTGAAATAAATACATTCTTTTGGCACATCACTAAGTAATTAGCATTAAACAGTTCTGTACTCTGATTATACTGAAACTCCAAAGTTTTGACAGTAGCAATGAATTACAGTAGTATCTCCAAATAGTAGTTTTATTTATTTCTGGCCTCTTCCAACTTTGGTCTATTTCTTCACCCTTGGTCTCCTTAATTTCAGTAATACTTTCTTTCCTTTACCTGTTGTTGATTAGATGTATTTTTGATGATGGTAGGCCAGTTGATTAATTGGACATAGAAACAAATTGTTTCATAGAATTGCCTACCTTTGATTCCCAAAGGGTTGTAGAATGAACTACTCTTATCTTTCTAACCCTCCATGTGTATAAAAGCTTTACTTATTTTAGGCTGGGTGTGTGTGTTAATAGGAAACAAGATGAGATATTATCTTCCATTCTTCTTTTTTCTGAGCCCTTCAGTTGTGTTCTTTTTGAGACCTATTTTGCTTCTAGAGAAGTTGTGCTGATATATTATCTTCTAAAGAGTAAAAGGAACATGTGATGATATAGGAAAAAATGCAATCCTCAGAGTTAGGAAATTTGGATTTTACTCCAGGTCCTGAAAATTACCTTTCTGATAGGGTACTTGCAGGTGGTCTCAGAGGTCTTCTGCAGCTCTAGAATTTTATAATTCTTTAATCTCATGTATCTCATCTTTTTTTCAACCCCCAAAAAGGCTGCAGCTAGAATTATAATTTCTGTTTTGCAAATGATAAAGCTGAGGCACAGGCAAATTAAGTGTTTTCTCCTTACATCACAGAGCCAATAAATGGCAACACAATGTAGAACCCATGTCTCCTCACTCCCAGTAGAATGTTCTTTCCATTATGCACACTGGGCATCTAAGGTACTTCTTCTTTGTATATAATGCTCCCAGGTTTTTATTAGCTTAGCATTTTCCTAAACTCTAATAAATAGAGACACTGGTTTTTAGAGATGGCCATGAAAAAAAAGATTCCATAGAGACATAACTTTGAAAGCATTGCATATCATCCTCTTAGAAATTGAGATTGTACTTTGGGATATTAAAGACTCTGGAAGAAAGGGAGGAAAAAGCTTATTCAACTTTTTCTTCCGATTGCATCCTAGATTCAGATGACACATGGGAACCTTTTTATAAAAAGCATCTTTAACCTCTGAGGAACTAGTCTTCCATGGAGCACATACTGGGAAATGCTTGAAGGTTGTTTTAAGGGAACATAATTAGGTATTATATATCACAATACAATTATTACATATTATAGAACATAATACAGGTAATAAAGATAATACATGAAAGTTCTCTGACATGTGAAATAGCACAGTGTTAACTATTGCCATTTATATTTTTATAACTCATCTTAGGCATCTTAACCAATTTAACGAGTTGGGTGCAGTTGTTCAAGTACATTATTATTAAACCTCTGTTTATTTTACATATAAACAAACCAAACTTCCATTGCTGTTGGAGTCTATTTGTGCTAGCCCTACCCTTCTCGATCTCAGAGTTTAAAGGGCCCAGAGCTCTGGCAGCAGTTACTATGCTTTATTTTCACTTCATCATGAATTAAGTAAGTTTCATTAGGCTTATAGGGGAATTTAAACCCAAGTACACTTTTTTCCTATATTCAATATTTCAAAAAACCAAACTTCAAAGAAAACTCTTTTATATACTTGATCCTGCCTGCACTATAATTAATGATTAATCCAGAAGTCTCTTAGAGTTACAAAAAAAGTAGGGTCATCGTTTTCAGAATATCACTAAAGAACTCAACCCTCAGAAGATCTCTAACTTTGATGTACATGAAATTTCTTCATTAAATGAGATAATGAAAATGATTATAATTGTACTTCAGGAAAACAACATGGCTTATTTAGTATCTGGTTTTGACAGTATTTCATAAGGATGAGACTTTCTTTCTCCAATGTTTTATTAACCCCAGTCTCAAGAAAGGATATGAGTTTTAGGAAACATAGACCCAACCCTCTTGATTCTAATTTAGCTCATAGCCCTTTCTACTACACTGCTTTTTTTCTTTTTAATCTTTTGCATGCAACCATTTGTCCATTTTGCTCCTTTTTCTATATTGTAGCTTTTAAATGTTTTTTTCTCTTGCTACCTCTTAGACCCTTGTTAACCATTGTGAATTATTGAATACCTTTCTCATTCCCAATCATCCCTTTATTCTGCCTTTAACTATGTGAAAATATATACTATGGCAGAATATAAAAGTGAATAAAATCTAGTCTGTCTATTTTAGTGTGGTGTGAAAAGTAAGTTCAGTACTTAGGTAGAATGTAAGGGATATGAAGAAATTTATACAGAAACTCACTAGAGATTAAGATAAGGCCCAGCCAAAAGTGATCAGGAAAAGTTTTATGTGAAGTAGCATTTAATGCAGTGTATTACTCCGGACTCTTTCTCTTACCAGTAACAGAAATCAACTTAAACTGTGTTCAGAATTGGTATTTATGGACTCATATATCGTAGATGGCTAGAAGTAGATTGATTTTAGGTATAGTAGATCCAGGGGTTCTCAAACAATGTCATCAGTTCCCTTTCTTTCCCCTTAAAAGTATTTGTTGAGAGAATGAAATAAAACTGAAGAAGCAAATTGGGCCGAGAGGAAATCTGAAAAGTGAGTAAGGATAGGGTGCAATGTCCTTGCCTATTTCTCTCTACTTCTAGATGTTTTACTCCGATTTTTCGAAATTGCTCTAAATTGTTCTTTCTGGCTACCATATTACAGAATACCTTATTCCTTAGTGGTTTGGAATTTTTTCCTTTCAATACAAATATGTTTTTTATTTAATACTCTGGTCTTGGCAACATGTCTTTCCATGCTCCTGCACTGCCTCCACAACCTGAAAAGCAGCCTCTTTCCTAGTTAAATGACTTTTGATAGCCACTTTCTCTAAAGCCATTCCTAGTAGCCAGAGATGAGCTAATGGCTTTTTTCCTACTCAGTCTGGGAGAGACTAAACTAGTACTAACGCCTCCCTTTGAAAGAGGTTCCAGAGTTTCAGGGGTACTCCTGTATAGACTCAGATCCCTTTTATCTAAGAGTAATTAATCTTGGAGTGAATTTCTTAGAATTACTTAAAAGAGATGCCAGAATTTCAGAACATAGAAAAAAAAGTTTAATTGGGGCTTTATTTTGAAAATTAAAGCTAAAATTGTAAAGTAGTTAACAACATGAACAATAATTTACATTATCCACTAGGTCTTGAGTGAACAAAGAATGAATTGTTGAGTTTTTTGGTGTTTTTTGTTTTTCAGAGAATTGGTAACAAGAAAAGTCTTTTACTTCACATTTGAACCTTTGTTGATTTCCTCTTTGGTTATTAACTGACTCTAAGCTAGGTCCTAATCTGCCAGTGGCTTTTATATTTAATTAAATGGTTCTTTAACATCATTTTCAGTGCATGATATTTTGAGTCTGTTGCATGATGTTCAGCTTTTAGTGGATTTCTTTTGTGTTTGCTTTGTATTGTGGGATGTTCAGCAAAAGATTGACCAACAATGCCATTGATCTGGCCTGAGGTAGCCACACTATCTGTGAGGGATATTCCACAGGGATTTTTTTAAGTTAACCTTGTCATTGGTGAATATTTTTACAAGGTCACAACATTCACTTAACTGCAACCTTGCCAGCTTGTAACTCTAGGGAGTCATGAGGAAGACCACCTTTATTTTTATTTATTTACTTACCCAGTCTATTAGCTCATTGTCACTTTTGTGTGCATTCTCTGTAATCAGTAGTAATCCTCACTGATCTGCACAATTTTATAATGGGTCAGTGGCATAGATCTGAAAAATGGTCTCTTCCTTGAATCTTCTATTGTTGTGTCTGATCCTAGCCAAGTGAGCATGGACAAGAAGATACTCTTGCTTACCCCTGTGGTGGAGGTAAGTGACAGGAACTCTGGCTGATTGGTTTCTAGAAAACAAAGAATGAGGCTTTTAAGGAACTTTTGTATATTTCATAGTTCACCTGGCTGTGTACAATGTCACAACCATACCATGAGACAGTGTATAATTTGGGGCACTGTTTTGATTAAGAAAACTCCTAAAGCAACACTATCAGATCAAGCCTTCTTTGTGGTAACATTTTAGGTTTGCTACTTGTGGTCAAAATGATACCTTTTATCATTTGCTATAGGTTTTCTGATTATTTTGTTAAAAACAAATGCCTACGTTAAAATTCTCACAGAATGTACGAATTGGAATATATACAGGTTATCTAGCTCACTGGTTCTCAGTTGCAAATGTTGAGAAATTTATGATTGTCATAAAGACTGGAAGCAGGGAGAAATTTAACTTTTTCCCAAACCCTGGAAAGTCAGTGACCTCTTTCAAGTGAAGAGTTACTATTAATGTGGTTTGTGTCAGTGTTTATGCAGATTTTAATTAGCTACCAAATAAAACTGAATTTTTAAAAACTTGAAAGCATATCCTTAATTGCTTTGTTTTAAATTGCAGGAATGTTCTTGTTTGAGGGTGTTCATGGCATTCTGATCCTTCAGTTGTATAGGTTTTGTACTATGTATAAAGCTTCACATATTAAGGGAAGCCTCTCAAAAGACTATTGCTTATTTTGAGTATCAGCAGACCATTTTTGTAATCTCCTTCACATCTCAGTTTCTTTTATTCTTACAAAATTCAGCCTTTGGTTTTCATAACTCATGTTTTCTGTGACTTCAAAGTTGAGTTTATTTTGTGTAGTTGTTATTTGGGATTTCAGATTTTTATGAAGAGTACAACTTGCCATCCCACCTATATTTTAGGGCTTTCTGATTCATCTGTATCTATAGGCATACCTCATTTTGTTGCACTTTGCAGATACTGCACTTTACTAATTGAAGGTTTGTAGCAACCCTGAATCAGACCAACTCTAATAAGCACCATTTTTTGAACAGCATTTGCCCACCTCATGTCTCTGTGTTATATTTTGGTAATTCTCACAACATTTCCAACCTTTTCATTATTACTGTATTTGTTAATGGTGATCCATGATCAGTGCTCTTTGATTGTTTTGGGGCACCACAAACTTTGTGCATATGAAACAGATGGTGAAATTAATAGATGAGTATCATGTGTGTTCTGACTGCTCCACAGAACAGCCATTCTCACATCTCTCTCCCTTTCCTAAGGCCTCCCTATTCCCTGAGACACAACAATATTGAAATCAGGCAGCTGAAATAAATAAAATCGAGAAGAATAAAACAATAGAAAGTAGCAACAAAAGCAGGAGCTGGTTCTTCGAGAAAGTAAACAAAATATATAAACCCCTAGCGAGACGTATCAAGAAAAAAAGAGAGTCCGCTCACATAAACAGAATCAGAAATGAGAAAGGAAAAATCACTACTGACACCACAGAAATACAGAGAATTATTAGAGAACACTATGAAAAATTATATGCTAACAAACTGGATAACCTAGAAGAAATGGAAAGCTTTCTAGAAAAATAAAACCTTCCAAGGCTGACCCAGAAAGAAACAGAAAATCTGAACAGACCAATTAACAGCAACAAAATTGAACTGATAATCAAAAACCTACCTAAGAACAAACTGCCTGGACCAGATGGCTTCACCGCTGAATATTATCAAACATTTAGTGAAGACCTAATACCCATCCTCCTTAAAGTTTTCCAAAGAGTAGAAGAGGGAATACTTCCAAACTCATTCTATGAGGCCAACATCACTCTAATACCAAAACCAGGCAAAGACACCATAAAAAAAGAAAATTACCAATATCCCTGATGAACGTAGATGCAAAAATACTCAACAAAATATTAGCAAACCGAATTCAAAACTATATCAAAAAGATCATCCATCATGATCGACTGGGATTTATTCTAGGGATGCAAGGATGGTACAGTATTCGAAAATCCATCAGTATCATCCACCACATCACAAAAAGAAGGACAAAAACCACATGATCATCTCCATAGATGCTGAAAAAGCATTCGACAAAATTCAACATCCATTCATGATAAAAACTCTCAACAAAATGGGTATAGAGGACAAGTACCTCAACATAATAAAGGCCATATATGACACACCCACAGCCAACATTATACTTAACAGTGAGAAGTTGAAAGCTTTTCCTTTATGATAGGGAACAAGACAAGGATGCCCACTCCCCCCACTTCTATTCAACATAGTACTGGAGGTCCTAGCCACGGTAATCAGACAACACAAAGAAATAAAAGGCATCCAGATTGGCAAGGAAGAAGTCAAACTGTCCCTGTTTGCAGATGACATGATATTGTATATAAAAAACCCTAAAGAATCCACTCCAAAATGACTAGGTATAATATCTGAATTCAGCAAAGTTGCAGGATACCAAATTAATACACAGAAATCTGTGGCATTCCTATACACTCACAATGAACTAGCAGAGAGAGAAATCAGGAAAACAATCCCATTCACAGTTGCATCAAAAAGAATAAAATACCTAGGAATAAACCTAACCAAGGAAGTGAAAGACCTATACCCTGAAAACTACAAGACACTCATGAGAGAAATTAAAGAAGGTACCAATAAATGGAAACACATCCCATGGTCATGGATAGGAAAAATTAATATTGTCAAAATGGCCATCCTGCCTAAAGCAATCTACAGATTCAATGCAATTCCTATCAAAGTACCAACAGCATACTTCAAAGAATTAGAGAAAATCATTTTAAAGTACATATGGAACCACAAAAGAGCCCGAATAGCCAAAGCAATCCTGAGAAGGAAGAGTAAAGCTGGGGGGAATACGCTCCCCAACTTCAAGCTCTACTACAAAGCCATAGTAATCAAGACAATTTGGTACTGGCACAAGAACAGACCCATAGAACAATGGAGCAGACTAGAGAGCCCTGATGTAAACCCAACCATGTATGGTCAATTAATATATGATAAAGGAGCCATGGACACACAGTGGGAAAATGACAGCCTCTTCAACAGCTTGTGTTGGCAAAACTGGACAGTTACATACAAGAAAATGAAACTGGATTATTGTTTAACCCCATACACAAAAGTAAACTCGAAATGGGTCAAGGACCTGAATGTAAGTCATGAAACCATAAAACTCTTAGAAGACTACATAGTCAAAAATCTCCTGAATATAGGCATGAGCAACTTCTTCCTGAATGCATCTCCTCGGGCAAGGGAAACAAAAGCAAAAATGAACACATGGGACTACATCAAATGGAAAAGCTTCTGTATGGCAAAGGACACCATCAACAGAATAAAAAGGCATCCTACAGTATGGGACAATATATTTGCAAATGACATAACTGACAAGGGGTTAACATCCAAAATATATAAAGAACTTACACGCCTCTACACCCAAAAAGCAAATAACGCGGTTAAAAAATGGGCAGAGGATATGAAGAGACAGTTCTCCAGAGAAGAGATTCAGATGGCCAACAGACACATGAAAAGATGCTCCACATCACTAATCATCAGGGAAATGCAAATTAAAACCACTATGAGATATCACCTCACACCAGTAAGGATGGCCAACATCCGAAAGACTGAGAACAACAAATGCTGGCGAGGATGCGGAGAAAGGGGAGCCCTCCTACACTACTGGTGGGAATGTAAGCGAGTTCAACCATTGTGGAAAGCAATATGGAGGTTCCTCAAAAAACTAAAAAAAGAAATATCATTTGATCTGGCAATCCCACTCCTTGGAATTTACCCAAAGAATACAACTTCTCAGATTCAAAAAAACATATTCACCCCTGTTTATTGCAGCAGTTTTTACAATTGGCAAGATGTGGAAGCCACCTAAGTGTCCATCAGTAGATAAATGGCTAAAGAAGATGTGGTACATATACACAATGGGATACTCTTCAGCCATAAGAAAGAAACAAATCCTACCATTTGCGACAACATGGATGGAGCTGGAAGTTATTATGCTCAGTGAAATAAGCCAAGCCGAGAAAGACAAGTGCCAAATGATTTCCCTCATTTGTGGAGTATAACAATGAAGCAAAACTGAAGGAACAAAATAGCAGCAGACTCAGAAACTCCAAGAAGGAACTAGTGGTTACAAAAAGGGAGGGTTGTGGGAGGGTGGGTGAAGAGGATTGAGGGGTATTTTGTTTAGTACACATCGTGTGGGGGATCACAGGGAAAACAGTGTAGCACAGAGAAGGCAAATAGTGAATCTGTGGCATCTTTCTACACTGATGGACAGTGACTGCATTGGGGTATGGGTGGCGACTTGATAATATGGGTGAATGTAGTGACCACATTGTTTTTTCATGTGAAACCTTCGTAAGAGTGTATAGCAATAATACCTTAATTAAAAAAATAAAAAGAAAAGAAATCAGGCCAATTAATAACTCTACAGTGGTCTCTACATGCTCAGGTGAAAGGAGGAGCCTCAGATCTCTCACTTTAAATCAAAGGTAGACATGATTACACTTAGTGAGGAAGGCATGTTGAAAGCCGGAGACAGGCTGAAAGCTAGCCAGGCTGCTGGCACCAAAAAGTTAGCCAAGTTGTGAATGGAAAGGGGAACTTCTTGAAGGAAAGTAAAACTACTGCTCAACAAACACACAAATAATAAGAAAGCAAAACAGCCTTTTCTGATAAGGAGAAAGTTTAGTGGTCTGGATTGAAGATCAAAACAGCCACAACATTCTCTGAAACCAAAGCCTAATCCAGTGTAAGGCTTAATAGGACTCCACCTCAGTTTTATGAAGGCTGAGAGCTGTGAGGGAGTTACAGAAGAAAGGTTTGAAGCTGACAGAGGTTGGCTCGTGAGGTTTAAGGAAAGAAGCTGTTTCCATAATACAAAACTGCAAGGCAAAGCAGCAAGAGCTGATATAGAGGCTACAACATGTTATCCAGAAGATCTGGCTAAGGTAATTAAGAAAGGTGACTGCACTAAACAACAGATTTTCAGAGCAGACAAAACAGCCTTCTGTTGGAAGAAGATGCCATCGAGGACTTTTATAGCTAGAGAGGAGACTCTAAGTTGAGGCCTGGGCTCACTAACCACAGACCATTCTGAAAATCCTAGGGCCCTTAAGCATTGTACATTATGCTAAATCTACTCTGCCTGTGCTCTATAAATGGAACAAACAAACCTGGATGGGAGCACTTCTGTTTACAACATGGTTTGCTGACTATTTTAAGCCCACTGTTGAAACCTAGTGTTCAGAAGGAAAGATTCCTTTCAAAACATTCCTGCTCATTGACAATGCACTTGGTCACCCAAGAGCTCTGATGGAGATGGACAATGAGATTAATGTTTTTTTTTGTGCCTGCTAAATCAGTACCCACCCTACAGCCCATGGATCAAGGAATCATTTTGACTTTCAAGTCTTTTTATTGAAGAAATAACATTCTCTAAGGCTATAGCTGCCATAGATAGTGATTCCTCTGATGGATCTGGGCAAATTAGTCAAAACCTTCTTGAAAGGATTCTCCATCTTTTATGCCATTAAGACCATTCATGATTCAAGGGAAGAGATGAAAATATTAATATTAACAGGAGTTTGGAAGAAGTTGGTTCCAATCCTCATGGATGACTTTGGGGAGTTCAGAACTTCAGTGGAGGAAGTAACTGCAGATGCGGTGAAAATAGCAAGAGAACTGGAATTAGAAGTGGGACCTGAAGATGTGAAGATGTGACTGAATTGCTGCAACTTCATGAAAACTTGATTGAATGAAGACTTGCTTCTTATGGATGAGCTACAGGAGTAGTTTCTTGCAATGGAATCTACTCTGGTGATGATGCTGTGAAGATTGTTGAAATGACAATTTAGAATATTATGTAATGGCATAAGAGGATTGAGAATACTACATAAACAGTTGGTAACAGCAGTGACAGGGTTTGAGGGAAGTGACTAATTTTAAAGGAAGTTATGCTGTGGGTAAAATGTTATCAAACGGCATCATATGCTGCAGAGAAATTGTTGGTGAAACAACTGATGTGGCAAACTTCAGTGCTGTCCTATTTTAAGAAATTACATAGCCAGCTCAGTCTTCAGCCATCAGCATCCACCAACCTGAAGGCAAGACCCTCCACTAGCAAAAAGATTCGGACTCGCTGAAAACTCAGATAGATGATGGATTAGCATTTTTAGCAGTAAAATACCTCTTGGTTAAAGTTTGTACATTGGCTGTTTTTTTTTTAGACATAATGCTCTTGCACAATTAACAGACTATGGAGTAATGTAAATGTAACTTCTGTAGGCACTGGGAAACCAAAAAATTCAATTCAATCAAATTCAATTAAAAAAATACAACAACTCGCTTTATTGCACCATGTGCTTTATTGTGGTGGTTTGCACCTGAACCTACAATATCTCCCAGGGATGCCTGTGTGTATGTGTGTATATGTATATGTCTGAGTTTTTACATGATTCTTCCCTTTTAAAAGAGTTTTCTGGTCAGCGTGGTCATGAAGTGCATGACAGTCATCCTTACGTAGTATGTCCTTGTTCTTCACTTGGAGAATGTCTCTGGAGGATTGTCAGACTCCCCAGATTATATTAAATTTCTAGCTAGTCACAATTAAATGGGAGTAGGGTACAAGGCCACTTCGCAGCAAATTAAATCAATTAGTTTATGTACAGTTACAAGTTCTAATAATTTCTGTTGCGTACTTTCTACACTGGTCCCTAAAATCAGGAGGCAGCAAACTTTTTTTGCAAAAAGCCAGATAATAAGTATTTTATGGTTTTCAGCCCAGGAGGCAAAATCTTTTATATTATGTAGGTATTTATATCAGCAGTTAAAAGTATAAAAAGCTTTTCTAATTTGTGGGCTACTAAATAATAATAGTTAGTGGCCTGGATTTGGTCTATAGGCTGTAGTTTGCCAATCTTGCTCTAGATAATTGAACAAAGATAGTTTAAAAAATAGCAACCCTATCAATTTGTTGAAGAAGTCATAAATCATATATATGAAATTCTGTGGCACATACCAGCGTTGTTTTCTCTGTGTGTGTTATGTGTTTTAAATATCCAGATATAGTGATTGGTGGTTATGGTGATGGTGAATTGTTTCTAAAATTTACAGGGCTTCATTATCTCTCTATAGAATGGTAAGTTACTTATTAGATGAATTGTTTTCCTGTTGTTTTTGTCTTTAAATATGATATTGAGAGATGGCTTTTAAGGCAAATGTCAGATCTCCTTTATCTGAAATCCTGTTATTTCTTTAATATTAAATAATCTGAATTTTTTTTTTAAACTGCTTCTCAAAATTGCAATATAAAATTACATCTGTAATAAGTTGAACTACCACATTAGGAGAGGAGAAGGTGAAAATTAAGCCAGTAGGTGGAGATGTGGCATTGGGGCAACTCTTCAGAGAAAAAGCTTAAGAGAATTGCTGTGGACAAGAGTCATTAGGAAGAATGAGTGATGATAGTGTGAGAATGGCACGATCATCAGTAAAGTATAGTGTTGCTTTATGTGAGTCTGCACGTGCATCTTGGGAATCTCCCCAAAGGGTGTGTGCAAGAAACATAACATTTTCTAGGCTTGTATTTGGATAGTTGTGTAAGATAAACATAAACTCAAGATTTGTTAAAGTTCGTAGAATATATATTTATATTTTTTCATGTATAGTGCTTAGAGTTTTGTATTTGAGAAATTTTCTGATTTGATATGCTATTCATCTTCAACTTAAAGGCTCTATTCTATCTGAAAATTTTAAGAAAAAATGTAGTGCTATATTTGCTATATGATAATATTTATACATTTTGCTGAGGTTTACAAGAATGTTGCATGCTCACATTGAAGAAGTTTCATCTTTTTATTTTCCTTTCATAAAGGATAGTGAGTTTCAAGGAAATTAAATTATGCAGTCCTCTAGTAAGAACATAAGTGCAGAGCATTTTTACTCTTAGTGTGTGTGTGTGTGTGTGTGTGTGTGTGTGTGCATGTGCACCTGTATGTTTAGACATGATAGCATGTAAGTATAGGTTTTTGTTTTATTTCATTCTGTGGTAAGATTTCAATCAGGTGTCTTTTTAAGCAAATTAAGTATTATCTTTCAGTGTTTTACAGAGTTACTAGAAAACATACCTTCAGATACTGGCATAGTAGCAGGTAATCTGATTGTAATTTTTCCCTAAAGATATTGGAGGGATATATGCATTTATATAAGCATTCATAATTTTTATGTTCTTATATGTATCCTCTTCTTTTATGTCTTTCTACTGATGTATCCCTGATTCCTTGAATCTGCTTTTTGTAGACCAGTTTTGGGACATTGTAGCTCATGTTAACTTCCCAACTGATTTCTTTATAATGTGCTTTTAGCTTTCCAGTTTACTATAATACACTTGGAAGGAAAAACAGTGCCCCAAACACACTTCCAGAGAAGCATTTATATACCCATAAAAAAAAATCATTTTGCCTTTACTTAACTCCACCAGTAAGGAATTTAACTTAAGGAAGTAATTGAAAATGCATTAGGAATGTAAAATGGTACAGCCATTATAGGAAACATTTTGGCAGTTTGTTATAAAATTAAATATGCAGTTGCTCTCTTGAACATTTATCCCAGGTAAAGAAAACCTTACATTCTTATTAAACTTGAAGATGAATATTCATAGCACCTATATTTCCAAGAGCCCAAAACTGGAAACAGTCCAAATGTCCTTCACTAGGTAAATGGCCAAACTGTGATACCATGGAATACTACTCAGTGATAAAAAGGAATAGACTATTAATCAGTGCAACAGTTTAGATTGATGTTGAGTGACGTAGGCTGAGTGAAAAAAAGCCACTCTGTAAAAATTAAATACTGTATGATTCCATCTATCTACTACTCTTGAAATGGCAAAATTTTTGAATCAAGAAAGATGATTGGTTACCAGGGGGGTAAGCATTCAGGTAGATATAGTTATAAAAGGTCAATACCATGGATCCTTGTACTGATGAGACTGCTGGTCTGTGTTTTGATTGTGATGATGGAGACCTGAACCTACACATGATAAAATAGTATAGAACTGAATACATGTATGCTCATGCACACAAATGAAAAAAATTGGGGAAATCTGAGTAAGATCAGTAGATTGCATACATTTCAATTTCCTGGTTGTGATATTGCAAGATGGGGGAAATTATATAAAGGGTATACAGAAACTTTCCATTATTTCTTACAAGAGTATGTAATTCTACAGTTATCTCAAAAGAAAAGTTTAATAGAAAGTACGTATACAGCTAGATAGTCGAATATATAAGTAAATTAATTGAAGGAAATAAGCTGTGAGAGTATAGGTTAGGAAATACAGGAGGGAAGAGTTAGTGATGTGCAGAGATTGTTTTTCTAGAAACATTTCTAATGGAAATCTAGACCAAAATAGTCACCCTTGTGGCCTATTAAATCACTGAAAAATCCATGTATTTGTACAGCAAGAATGACTGGAACTTTTATTTTTAGGAAACTATTCAGCTCTAATGAGTGATACTAGCAATTTAGAAGAATCATTGTTTTGTCATATTTGTCCTTTGCTTATGCTATTGTACCTTTGGGTAATAGGGGGTGGGAAATATCAAAGGTGAAAAAGCCTTATGTGTGTTCTTGAGGACATCCAGAAAGCAAGATAATCTGTATTTCAGAATTGAATATTTATGTGGAAAAATATAGGAAGAGGGCAGCATGCAAACACTTGGTACCTGGGGTGAGGGAAGGTGAGTAAGCGTGTCAGAGAAAAATATTGGGAGGTTCCAAAGTTAATTCTCTACTGACTAACTTTACCTTAGGTTGATCCTTGTCACCTTCCTTCCCCACAGAGGCAAAGTAGAAAGATGCAACAGCAAATTTTGTCTAGGCCTGTCCTCACTTTTACCTGATCAAGAAATGAGGTTTAAGGATCAGGTTGACTGCCATTTATAATCTCCATTAGATGTGAAAAATTTCCATCTCTTCCCTAAAATGCTAATCCTACTTAGAATAACTCTTCTGCATTTATCAGTTTTTCAGCAGTCATAGGAAGCTGGATGTATAGGAAAAGTTTGAAAATCTAGGTGAGGCTATTATTGTGGGTCCCTGGCAGTAGGTATTTTAGGCAAACAACTCAGAGGGAGTTCTGCTTGGAGTCTTTTGTAGTAATTGAAAGGAGAGTAAGAGAGGGTTCTTGGAAATAGAGTTGATAAAAACATCAGTAGTCTAATTCATAACTTCCCCTTAGATTTTGAAAGATTTTATCTAACATGTCAAACGTTTCCTAAGCATTTTTAAAAAGTCCTGCTTTTGAATATGTGTACAAAGAGCCAATAATAAATAAGAAAATATTTGCCTCTGTGTGTCAAAAATTTCACTGGATTTGTGAAAAACAAAGGCTGTAATTGTGAATATTTCAAAAATCATAAATATCGTGGCTTATAAAGTTAATTTGTTAGAAATATCTTTTGAATAGTTAATATTAGAAATGTGAGTGAGTACTTACAGGTAGATTTTTTTGCATATACAAAAGTTAATGTAAAAACAAATCACCCCTTACTTAAAAAGAGGTTTAAGATGAAATGGCTAAATCTCAAATTACCCTTTTTACTTCAGTGTGTCAGTTAATCTGACTTTGAGGTATATTTATCTACTATGAAGTCACTGATGCATATAAAGCTGAAAAGAATACAATTTTCCCCAGTGGGTCTTCTTTCTCAGGCATTTGTTGCTCTGCTTCAATGTGTGGGGTTAGCTGGGGAAAGCTGGAAGGACTAAGATGTCAACTATTATCAAGGTACTGAGGTCCTAATCTTAGGAAGAGAATGAGACATCTGATCTTTAAAATAAAATGACTTCCTTGGAAACAGTTAGTTGGAAGCATACACAATGATAATAATTAATGTTGTGAATATGATAACCTATTAAATTCTTTGGTATTTAGAGAATAATTCTGTAATTCTTTGTATGTAGCTTATATTTTCCTTTAAGAGTATTAGAATTTCTCTTTTCCTTGTCTTCACACCAAATATTTTAACTTACTCCTACATTTAATTATTTTGAACCTGTGGCCTATATTAATTCTTAATTAGTTAAGAGTTATTTAGAGAAAGGATTAAAGATGGCGGCGTGAGACAGAGGCTTCCTCCTAAAACCGCATATAATACGAAAATATAACTAATACAACTAATCCTGAAAGCGCAACAGGAAAGAGGACTGCTCCAAACTGCATACACCTGGAGAAAAGAATAAAAGGGTAATGTACCAAAGCCATCTCCCGGCAGGACCCAAGCCCTGCACCCACCCCAGCTCACCTGCGGGAGGAAGAGAAACAGAGCAGGGAGGGAGTGGAGGCCTGGGACTGCTGAATACCTAACTCCGGAGATCTGATCTGGGAACACAAACCTACATTTCATGGTGTTTTCATGGTACTCTCGTGATTAGGGGGTTGGAAAGCTAAGACAGGCAGAATTCCTGAGATTCCAGCTGCTTGTGGAAAGCAGAGATCCACATCTGGCTGCTCTGGGACAAAAGAAAGGCGGGCAGTCTGAGAGACTTCCTAACAGCAAGAGGACTACTAAAGGGGCAAGGATTGCTCACAGCTTACTACTCAGGAGAAAGGACACGTAGACAGAATTATCCAGGTGCACTCTGACCAGCAGGTTGAGAACTTTCATGATCTTCAGGAGCTCCAGCTCCCTGGCTGGCTACACAGCTCCAAGGACCGCCTCTGTGATACACAGACTACTGAGCCTTTCTCCCGGCCAGCCCCACCTGGCTTGCAAACCAGCAAACCCTACCCTGGCATTAGGCCAGCCAGAGGGAAGCACCATCTACAGCAACTACAAACGCAAAGCACAAAGCCTTATACCTGTGTGCTCGGCCCACTGGTTCTGGCAGTGGAGACAGGCATAGAAGCCATGAAGCAGGAAAAAGCTCTTTCCTCCCCCCAGGCACCAATACCGCTCCCCTGCGACCCCTGACATTGCTTGAGGGACTGAGCAGCTCTAGAGAGTAGAGCTTCTGGGCACTAGAGGGCGCCATATACAAATATGAAGTGCCAAAGGAACCTGGTTCAAAGTAAAATTATGAATACAACCCCTGAGAAAGATTCAAATGAAATCGACCTCATGAATCTGCCTGAAAGGGATTTCAAAATAAAAATCATTAACATGCTCATGGAGGTACAGAAAAATATTCAACAACTCAGGAATGAATTCCAGTTGGAGATCCAATCATTACAGAACACAGTATCAGAAATAAAAAATACAATGGAAAGTTTTAAAAGAAGATTAGATATGGTGGAGGAGATGATAAATGAAATATAAATTAAAGAAGAAGAATACAAAGAAGCTGAGGCACAGAGAGAAAAATGGATCTCTAAGAATGAAAGAATATTGAGAGAACTATGTGACCAATCCAAACAGAACAATATTCACATTATAGGGGTACCAGAAGAAGAGAGAGAAAAAGGGATAGAAAGTGTCATTGAGGAGGTAATTGCTGAAAACTTCCCCAGTCTGGGGAAGGAGATAGTCTCTTAAGCCATGGAGGTGCACAGATCTCAAGGGACCCAAGGAAGACAACACCAAGATACGCACTAATTAAAATGGCAAAGATCAAGGATGATAAGGACAGACTATTAAAAGCAGCCAGAGAGAGACGTAAGATCACATACAAAGGAAAGCCCATCAGGCTATCATATGTCTCAGCAGAAACCTTAAAGGCCAAAAGGGAGTGGCTAGATGTATTTAATGCAATGAAGCAGAAGGGCCTCGAACCAAGAATACTTTATCCAGCAAGGTTATCATTTAAATTTGAAGGAGGGATTAAACAATTTCCAGATAAGCAAAAGCTGAGAGAATTTATCTCCCACAAACCATCTCTACAGTGTATTTTGGAGGGACTGCTATAGATCGAAGTGTCCATAAGGTTTAACAGCAGTCACCATAGCTAATAAAACCACAGTAAAAAAGTCGAACAGTTAATTACTAAGCAAATGCAAAATTAAATCAACTATTCCCAAAGTCAATCAAGGGATAGACAAAGAGTACCGAATTTGATACCTAATATATATAAAGAATGGAGGAGGAAGAAAAAGGAGGAGAAAAAAATAACCTTTAGAATGTGTTTGTAATAGCATATTAAGTGAGTTAAGTTAAGACTCTTAGATAGTAAGGAAGTTAACCTTGAACCTTTGGTAACCACTAACCTATAAAGACTGCAGTAGCAACAAGTACATACCTATCGATAATCACCCTAAGTGTAAATGTTCTGAATGCACCACTCAAAAGACATAGAGTCACTGAATGGATAAAAAAACAAGACCAATCTATATGCTGCCAACAAGAGACTCAGTTTAAGCTCAAAGACATACACAGACTAAAGTGAAGGGATGGAAAAAGATATTTCATGCAACTAATAGGGAGAAAAAAGTAGAAGTTGCAGTACTTTATCAGACAAAATGGACTTTAAAACAAAGAAAGTAACAAGAGACAAAGAAGGACATTACATAATGATAAAAGGGTCAATACAACAAGAAGATATAACCATTATAAATATCTATGCACCCAACACAGGATCACCTACATATGTGAAACAAATACTAACAGAATTAAAAGGGGAAATAGAATGCAATGCAATCATTCTAGGAGACTTCAACACACCACTCACTCTGGAGGACAGATCAACCAGACAGAAAATAAGGAGACAGAGGCACTGAACAACACATTAGAACAGACGGACCTAACAAACATCTACAGAGCTATACACCCAAAAGCAGTAGAATACACATTCTTCTCAAGTGCACATGGAACATTTTCAAGAATAGATCATATACTAGGCCACAAAAAGAGCCTCGGTAAATTCAAAAAGATTGAAATTGTACCAACCAGCTTCTCAGACCACAAAGGAATGAAACTAGAAATGAATTAGACAAAGAAAATGAAAAATCCCACAAACACATGGAGACTTAATAACATGCTCCTAAATAATCAATGGGTCCATGACCAAATTAAAATAGAGATCAAGCAATATATGGAGACAAATGACAACAATAATTCAACACCACAAAAATCTGTGGGATGCAGCGAAGGCCGTGCTAAGAGGGAAATATATTGCAATACAGGCCTACCTCAGGAAAGAAGGAAGAACAATCCCATATGAACAGTCGAAACTCACAATTAATGAAACTAGAAAAAGAAGAACAAATGAGGCCCAAAGTCAGTAGAGGGAGGGACATAATAAAGATTAGAGCAGAAATAAATAAAATTGAGAAGAATAAAACAATGGAAAGAATCAACAAAAGCAGGAGATGGTTCTTAGAGAAAATAAACAAAATAGATAAACCCCTAGCCAAACTTATCAAGATAAAAAGAGATTCTATACAGATAAACAGAATCAGAAATGAGAAAGGAAAAATCAGTACTGATACCACAGAAATACAAAGAATTATGAAAGAATACTATGAAAAATTATATGGTAACAAACTGGATAACCTAGAAGAAATGGACAGCTTTCTTGAAAAATACAACCTTCCAAGGCTGACCCAGAAAGAAACAGAAAATCTGAACAGACCAATTACCAGCAACGAAATTGAATTGGTGATCAAAAAAGTGGGTAAGAACAAAACCCCCGGACCAGATGGCTTTACCGCTGAATTTTATCAAACATTTAGTGAAGACCTAATACCCATTCTCCTTAAAGTTTTCCAAAGAATAGAAGAAGAGGGAATACTTTCAAAGTCATTCTATGAGGCGAGCATCACTCTCATACCAAATCCAGGCAAAGACACCACAAAAAAACAAAATTATAGACCAATATCCCTGATGAACACACATGCAAAAATACTCAACAAAATATTAGGAAACCGAATTCAAAAATACATCAAAAAGATCATGATCAAGTAGGATTTATTCCAGGGATGCAAGGATGGTACAATATTCGAAAATCCATCAACATCATCTACCACATCAACAAAAAGAAGGACAAAAATCACATGATCATCTCCTGAGTTGCTGAAGAAACATTTGACAGAATTCAACACCCATTCATAATAAAAACTCACAACAAAATGGGTATAGAGGTCAAGTACCTCAACATAATAAAGGCCATATATGACACACCCACAGCCAACATTATACTTAACAATGAGAAGTTGAAAGCTTTTCCTTTAAGATCAGGAACAAGATAAGGATGCCCTCTCTCCCCACTTCTATTCAACATAGTACTGGAAGTCCTAGCCACAGCAGCCAGACAACACAAAGAAATAAAAAGCATCCAGATTGGCAAGGAAGAAGTTATACTGTCCCTGTTTGCAGATGACATGATATTGTACATAAAAAACCCTTAAGTATCCACTCCAAAACTACTGGATCTAATATCTGAATTCAGAAAAGTTCCAGGATACCAAATTAATTCACAGAAATCTGTGGCATTCCTATATAGTAACAATGTACTAGCAGAAAGAGAAATCAGGAACACAATTCCATTCACAATTGCATCAAAAGGAATAAAATACCTAGGAATAAACCTAACCAAGGAAGTGAAAGACCTATACCCTGAAAACTGCAAGACACTCATGAGAGAAACTAAAGAAGGTACCCATAAATGGAAACAGATCCCATGGTCATGGATATGAAGAATTAATATTGTCAAAATGACCATCCTGTGTAAAGCAATCTGCAGATTTAATGCAATTCCTATCAAAATACCAACAGCATTCTTCAATGAACTAGAGCAAATCATTCCAAAATTCATATGGAACCACAAAAGAGCCCGAATAGCCAAAGCAATCCTGAGAAGGAAAAATAAAGCTCAGGGGATTACGCTTCCCAACTGTAAGCTCTATTACAAAGCCATAGTAATCAAGACAATTTGGCACTGGCACAAGAACAGACCCATAGACCAAAGGAACAGACTAAAAAGCCCTGATAAAAACTCAACCCTACGTGGTCAATTAATATACGATAAAGGTGCCATGGACATACAATGGGAAAATGACAGCCTCTTCAACAACTGGTGTTGGCAAAACTGGACAGTTACATGCAAGAGAATGAAACTGGATTATTGTTTAACCCCATACGCAAAAGTAAACTCGAAATGGGTCAAGGACCTGAATGTAAGTCATGAAACCATAAAACTCTTAGAAGACAACATAGTCAAAAATCTCCTGATTATAAGCATGAGCAACTTCTTCCTGAACGCTTCTCCTTGAGCAAGGGAAACAAAAGCAAAAACGAACACATGGGACTACATCAGACGGAAATGCTTCTGTATGGCAAAGGGCACCATCAACAGAACAAAAAGGCATCCTACAGTATGGGAGAATATATTTGTAAATGACATATCCGACAAGAGGTTAACATCCAAAATATATAAAGAGCTCACATGCTTCAACACCCAACAAGCAAATAACCCGATTAAAAAATGGGCAGAGGATATGAAGAGACAATTCTCCAAAGAAGAAATTTAGATGCCCAACAGACACATTAAAAGATACTCCACATCACTAATTATCGGGGAAATGCGAATAACACCACAATGAGATATCACATCACACCAGTAAGGATGGCCAGCATCCAAACGACTGAGAACAACAAATGCTGGCGAGGATGTGGAGAAAGGGGAACCCTCCTACACTGCTGGTGAGAATGTAAGCTAGTTCAACCATTGTGGAAAGCAATATGGAGGTTCCTCAAAAAACTAAAAATACAAATACCATTTGACCTGGGAATCCCACTCCTTGGGATTTACTCAAAGAATACATCTTCTCAGATTCAAAAAGACATATGCACCCCTATGTTTATTGCAGCACTATTTTCAATAGCCAAGATACGGAAGCAGCCTAAGTGTCTGTCAGTAGATAAATGGATATAGAAGATGTGGTACATATTCACAATGGAATACTATTCAGCCATAAGAAAGAAACAAATTCTGCCATTTGTAATAGCATGGATGGAGCTGGAGGATATTATGCTCGGTGAAATAAGCCAGGCGGAGAAAGGTAAGTACCAAGTGATTTCCCTCATTTGTGAGGTATAACAACGAAGCAAATTTGAAGGAACTAAATAGCAGCAGACTCACAGTCTCTAAGAATGGTCTAGTGGTTACCACAGGGGAGGGTTGTGTGAAGGCAGGTTGGAGGGAGGGAGAAGGGGTTTGAGGGGTATTATGTTTAGTACACATGGTGTGGTCGGTCACAGGGAAAACAGTGTAACACAGAGAAGGCAAACAGTGAATCTGTGGTGTCTTACTGCACTGATGGACACTGACTGCACTGGGGTATCGTGGGGACTTGGTAATATGGATAAAAGTAGTAACCACGTTTTTTCATGTGAAACCTTCATAAGAGTGTATATCAATAATACCTTAATAAAAAACAAAAATATAAAAAATCTCCCAAGGGGGGGTGACAAAAAAAATTCTTTGTCAACTCAGATTATTTATCTTAGTCTGTTGTCATATATAGTGTTTTAGGTTTATTTTTGATTTTTTATTTATTTTTTATTATGGTATCATTAGTATACAATCACATGAGCAACATTGTGGTTACTCGTTTTAGGTTTTTTGAGATGAATACTGAGTAGTATTGTGTACTGTGTACTACAAATGAATAGAAATTATCAAAGGCAGCTTAATTGGGCTTTCTACCTTCCTTAAAAAATGTTGGTTCAAAATTATAAGATTTATTTAATGTCATTATTCTTATTTAAGTCATTTATATATTACTGTAAATCACAATTATACTTAAGTCCAACAAAGGAATTCCTACTCAGTGTAAATGCACATGTATCAGCAGTAATTTGTGAAGGACCAAAATTAAAGAGGTTAAAATGACCATCAAGCAGTATGGAATGGATGAAATAATATTTTAAGTCAAGATCCACATGGCTCCTGATATTTCTGTGAGAAAATATGTATATTATTTAGTGTCATTGGAAACCAGACCATGGAAATTTGGAAAAAGTAAAAATGACCCCTAAATTACCCAGCAAATTGTAAAAAGAGAGCTTTCTCAGCAGTTATACTCATGCTAGCATAATAATGTGTAATAGAGTTGATGTGATAATAGGAGATTCGATTCACATTGCTCTGTGTTGGTTACTGAGCTACAATTGTGAACAGAAATGTGGAATTGCAGTGAGTTAAGAACACATTTATATCCTGTTCCAGATGCATTGTGCCTGATGTTAGTCCCATGTATAGGGTCTTGAGATGGAGGCATACTTGAATTCCCTTTCTTTTCTGGCTTGCTCTGATCCCATTCTAGTTTTTCCATTTTACTCCTCTCCTTTCCCCTCCTTATCTCTCTCTTTCCCCTTCCCACAACCCCCTTCCCTTCCTTTTCATGGAGCTCACCTATGGCAGAACTGGCTAGGGATGAATTTACTGACTTGTTTGGTTGGTATCTTGGTGTTTGCTTCATCCTACTATGAAATCACAATAGCTGTGGCTTTTCTTAGGGATTTGTTGCAGGCGTAAAAGAGAAAATTTGGATTTACTGTGTCAATTGCTTATCCCTCCCTAAGACCTAAGAGAAGAGGTAATTTATACTGAGTTCCTTGGTGTATGCTTATTGAGGGAAGATGACACAGAGAACTGATGAGCAGACCTTGGTAAGATTTCATAGTTTGCCTGTGTGATGTAGAAGAAGTGGTAGGTTTGGTTTATGTATCTTGAAAAGAATAAACACTTTGTAAGTGGGGAAAGGTCCATAGAGGAGAGCTACCAAACAGTGGCATACGAACAAGTTGCCAAGACCCTTTCTCCCTGACTTCTTTAAAATACCAGAAGAAAGAACCAAACCTTCAGGATGATGAAAGGAATATCCCTGGAAAATATAGTTTATATATTTTATAATGTGATTTTGAAGGAAGAGAAATCATTTACCCCTCCTCAAATATTGGGAAGGTGGAAATAAGGAATTGTACTGGAAATTTTTCAGTCCAGAAGCATGAGCCTTCTGACAGCTGAGGACTCTTGCTCCCTAGATTTGAGTAGGAAGCCCTGGGGCCGGGAGTATCTTGCATGCCTGATTAGCCCTGTGGCTTGACCCCACTTGAGTTTTCAGGTAATCTGACTTCCCAGTGATCTGACACCATACTGCAAAGGAGCCAAGCCTGAAAAAAAGGTAGCCTTTTCAGGGATAGACGCTTAGTTTTCACTCTGTACCTGAAGATGGATGACTGCTTTGGCAGATAAGTTGGAGAAAGGAGCACTACTTCTTGAAATGCCCTCAGCTATCTTCTAACCGTGTGTGGTGTGCATGGCCAAGCTGCAACTTTATCTCAACAAGTGTTCAGATACAGAGGAGCTGCACTAGTGCATCTTTATGGCTGTGTTCTTGGAGTGCTGCATGAGGTTTTCCATCCTTCAGCAAGGCCTCGGTGGCCTTGACTTTCTGCAGAAAACCAGTGGACAGGTACTTCATTTTCATGAAACTGACTTGGTATAGCACAAATTTTAATCATTTTCCCTGTAAGAGTTTTAATACATTTCCTGCTCTTCATATGCTATTGAGTGCCTTCTGTTAAACACTGTGCTTGAGAGTATGGGAAATAGCAGGATAAAAAGGACAATGTTATCTTCAAAATAACTACTAAGGACTCAGACTTTGTTCTTTTCTTTTCTCATTTTAACTAATCGTCCTATCTTTGTGAGAGTATAAGACTTTGTTCTTAATAAGCTTTATAATGTATATAAAAACAATTTTTTTTTACGTTAAGTACCAAAATGAGCTATCGGAACAGAATGCATTTGATTTACGTGGGAAAAGAAAAATAAAATTCAGACTCCAATTAACTTAAACATGATTTTCAGGTTGAGTTTTTTTTTAATTTTTCAGTTATGAACTTCACTTTTTCATGATAAGTTATCATAGATCTCTCCCATATCACTGTCCTTTGTACCCTACCTACAGGATAAAGTTTAGGTTCCTCAACATGGCACTTAAGGACCTTAATTTTCTGGTGCAAGTTTCATTTTTTGATCCTCATTTCTATCAGATACTGTTCATTCCAGCCATATCCCAGTGACTTCTATTTCTAGAACTATTATTCCCTTTCATAGTTTTTTCCCTTTGCTTAATGACATCAACTTTTTTTTAAATTCATCGAGAATCAACTCACATTTGATATCTGTGACTTCAGATAGAGGCAATCATTGCCTCTTCTGTACTTCCTTAATGCTCTGTACAACTTGTGGAATATCATAATTTTTTATCACCTTTTGTCATAGTTTGTACACCTGTATTTTTCTGAAATGTAAATTCCTTGAGTGCAGGTCTCTTTATTGTTTATCTTGTATCCATATCTTTTAGTATATTCCTGGAACATAGTGGTACTCATATTCCTGGAATGTATAGTTTATATTTTCTACAATGTGACTTAGAATAGTTCTAATACCACTTAATACCACCTAAATAATTAAGATGGCATTTCCTGAGTGGCTGTCCCTTACCTTTCAAGAAAGGAGTACTGTAGTTGAGGGTCTTGTCTGTTAGAAGGTACAGAACAACCTTTGAAAAATAAATTTAGAAGTGAAACCTGGCTGTGGTCCTGACTTTGAAATAGAGTCTTGAGCTTTAATAATGACCTTCTCAGTAGGGATAGGGAACTTCAGTGAGTGGCATAAATTTTGAGAACCGTATTTAAGCCTAACAACTAAATTTATGGTGATTCCTTTTGAAAGCATGTTTATCTCAGTAACGTATTATTTTTTGCTCCTTGATACATAAATGTACTACATGATGATTCATTTATTACTCCATCAGGAGCTTGGTACACTGAGAAGTGGTTATGGTTGGCAGTCATTCGAAGGTGCATTTCAGTCAGTGAAAAATTATAGGCTGTTTAACTTACTATAATGTTTACATAAACAATTATATTTTAAATGGAGGTTGTGGAATTGGGTGGGATAGATAGAGTTGGCTTTTGTAAGCCTTTTTAGGATGCATGAATTTCTCTCAAAATTAGTTCTAGTTTGACAAAAATCTCAATGTTGATCCTTGCCACCTTTCTTTTATGTCCTTGGTTTCATAGTATAGTTGGTTGACTTGTAAGTTGTTTTACATATTTTGGTACTTATGCCTTGCACTAATAAATACATATTGAAATGAATGAAAGTGATTTCTTATCAAACTGAAAACTAACATGAGGGGGTTTTTAATGCAAAGAGGAAAGAAAATAGTGAATTAACACGAAGCATCTTTTTGTGCTGTTTATGTTAAATGACAGTGAAATAAAACACTTCTCAAACAGAATTAAATGTCTCTTGCAGCTTTGGTTTGGGCTGAGAATATTTTGAGCTTTCAGGTATGTTTTATTTCTGTAGTTTAAGAAAATAAAGATTATTTTGGGATCCATTTATTTCATAGGATAGGTAAAAGTTTTCCACTCTTTCTTTAACTGGAAAAATTAAAGACAGTCAAAGTTGCAAAGTTTTATTAAAAATTACAGTTTTGTTCCTCTTGATATTCACTATAATGCATTTCATTCAGGTATTCATGGAATGAGCTACAGAAACAAATAAATGAAAGAGAATTGTATTTATTCTAGATTTTAACATCTGATCAAGGTAAATTAAAATTTTCATCATCAAAGTATATGGTTTTGTAGTTATTGTGAAATTGTCAGTGACATTGGTGACATTGACAGCCTATAGGAAACTGGCTGTTCTTACCTACATACTGCCATGGAATCTATTTTGAAAATATCGAGAACCTGGTGAAGATGTGGATAGTAGACGTGATTTAAAGAGGCAGGTCTGTGACTAATAGAAATGATATAAAGAAGCAGGTCTCTAAGCATTTTCTTAGGAAAGGTGGTCTATTTTTGCCTGAATTGTAATTTTGCTTCAGTGCCGTATATTCTGTCAAGCGATTGGTTTGGGTTAATTAGCATAATCTGTCATAATGTTAATATGTTATTAAAACTTAGTCAAATTAGATTTCATAATTCCCAGGAAAAAAGTGTTAATTGAGGAGGAAGGGAATTCAATCATTTTGGAGTGTTATGTACTGTGGGTGACAGATCGCTGCAGGGCTCTACAGTAGAGGTGAGCACCCTGGGCACCAGGTGAGCAGAGGGGTGCAAGGTAGTAGGAAAGGATTATACAGTGAGAGGTAAGAAGAAAACAAAGATGCACTCCTCTCACCAGGACTCAGAAAAGAAGGAAAAAGTGCCATTTTCCTTCTCTCCTCTGTCCAATTCCCAGACTACCATTTACATAGGACCTTACTATTTTGGATTTTGTTCTCATTGTTTCTACAACATGGTCTTATTTAATCCTTGGCAAAAACATGTGAGATAGATAGTTGTTAATGCCCATTTTACAGATGAGGAAACTGATGCACAAGTTTAAGTGTTTACTTACTTAATACTGTTAGTAATGATAAGGAGATATTGGTTTACTTAACTCCAAAGCTTATGCTTTTTAACCATCATGCTATACTAACCCTGAATTCCATATATGAACATTTTCTCATGTACCAATAAATTCCAGATTGCCAATGTAGCTGACTAATAAGTAAGATTATGGGACTCAACGGTTCGTAAGTTATGTATTATCTTTTACTCTGGTAGATACTGTTGCATAATATTTTCTAAGTATGGGGTTTCCTTTAAGAATTCTTTATTTAGGTGACTTATGAGAGCTATAAGATATTGTCCTTTGAGTGGTTTCACTTTAATATATTTTATATAATAGTTGGCATTCTCATTTCATTTAGACTGTTACATTACTTAATTTTTGCTACATAATTTAATGGCTGGGAAGTAGGTATTCTGTTTAGCTGTGACAGAGTAATTGAGAAGGAGGGTGACGGTGTGATTTACTAAGAACTTTTATTGACTCATTTCCCACACGTGAGTTAATCTGAGTACTGTGTTTCTAGATTTCATCATTCTTTGGCATCAGTGTCAAACCACTAACCATGTAAGTTTATTCTTCTAATTACAACTTATGATGAAATTCAACTGCCAGCATCTTTGAAATCTAATAAAAAAGGTGGGAAAAAAGCACAACAACTTCTTTAGAGTAAAAGTCAGGTCTGTAATTAGATATTATTGACTTTGATAGACAGTGACCTCTCACATGACTGTAACTTTAAGACCTTCCTTGAATGAGCAAAACTTACTCTTTACTGGAGGTAAAAGCTACTTTCCTGCAGCATGTCTGATGTCAGGCCACCTGGGTTCAAATTCTGGCTCTGGTTTCTTTAGTTTCTTTATATATAAGTGAAGATAGTAATTGTACATAAGTTATAGGGCTGGTTTGAGAATTAAAGGACATATTCAATGCAAATAGCTTAACATAGTACCTGGTACATTGACAGTACTCAATAAATATTCGGTGTTACTGATATAGTAGAATTCGTGGTAACATTTCCCTCAATTTTAGAAGATCATTTTATTTCAGTTAGAATCCTGCCACTCTTAATATGAGAATATTGCCAAAACTATTGTAATTTTAGAAGTGGTTTTGTGGATTTGTAAAAAGCAACAGAAAGCTTGCAGATATTTTTAAAAATTGTTTTTATTTTGTGAAGAGATCATATTCGGTAATCTGTCCACTGAAAAATAATAGGGACGCATATTAAATAAAGTTCTTTTGATAATTTTATTGATTTATTTTTGTCTGTTATCTTTGTTCAGTCAGTTCTTGCAATGCAGAAAGCTTATCTTGTATTCAGTACAATAATCAATTTAATTGGCTTTGCAGTATTTAGGATGAGGCTGCTAGGCCAGGATGTATTTGGCAGTATGAGGAAGGCAAACCTTCAATGTTGATTATAACTCTGCCTAGTCTCCACTGTGTTCTTTCTAAGTACAGACACAGCTTGGTCCCTTGGCAGTACACAGAAAATGTCAATAACCAAACCCACAGCTAACATCATACTTAACGGCGAGACGCTGAAAGCTTTTCATCTAAGATTGGGAACAAGACAAGGATGCCCACTCTCTCCACTGTTATTCAACATAGTACTGGAGGTCCTAGCCACGGCAATCAGACAAAACAAAGACATACAAGGCATCCAGATTGGTAAAGAAGAAGTCAAATTGTCACTATTTGCAGATGACATGATACTGTACATAAAAAACCCTAAAGATTCCATTCCAAACTACTAGAACTAATATCTGAATTCAGCAAAGTTGCAGGATACAAAATTAACACACAGAAATCTGTTGCTTTCCTATACACTAATGATGAACTAACAGAAAGAGAAATCAGAAAAACAATTCCATTCACAATTGCATCAAAAAGAATAAAATACCTAGGAATAAACCCAACGAAGGAAGTGAAAGACCTGTACTCTGAAAACTACAAGACACTCCTAAGAGAAATTAAAGAGGACACTAACAAATGGAAATGCATCCCATGCTCTTGGCTAGGAAGAATAAATATTGTCAAAATGGCTATACTACCTAAAGCAATCTACAGATTCAATGCAATCCCTATCAAACTAACAACAGCTTTCTTCAATGAACTGGAACAAATAATTCTAAAATTCATATGGAACCACAAAGACCCCGAATAGCCAAAGCAATCCTGAGAAGGAGGAATAAAACGGGAATTACACTCCCTGACTTCAAGCTCTACTACAAAGCCACAGTAATTAAGACAATTTGGTATTGGCACAAAAACAGACCCACAGACCAGTGGAACAGAATAGAAAATCCAAACATTAACCCAAACATATACAGTCAATTAATATTT